>OY755044.1:44749234-44991238 GCA_963576565.1 Aspidapion aeneum
ACGATCAGCTGTTTTTCGATCCAAGATGGTCGCCATAGGACAAACAAAGCGTTTTCCCATAAGCCGCAATGTTAACAAAAACGTAATTTAAAAAAAAAGTGAAACGATTTAACTTACAACAAAGATGCGGTTTTAAGTATTGAACCTTTGTACACATGGGAAAAATGCGTTTTTCTTAAAAAAAAATCAATTGAAGCCAGTAAATCTCAAATAAAAGGGATCATGTTTTGTTCAAAAGTCAGGTTATGTTTTTATTTACTTTTGTTTTTTTTTTTTACTTTTTTTCCAGTTTTTTACTTAGTTCATTATTATTAGTTTCTGTGCTGTTATGAATTGTGGCAGCTGGGGAGAGCTTGATAATGTTAGTTTTGATGGAATGCCAAGTATTTTGACCTTAAAAAATCATCTTGATTTAAATGAACTAGGTATCAGCTCAAAGAAGGGAAAAGAAAGTGGATAAGTGCTCTATTACCTGACTTAACAAAGGATAAATTGAAATATTCGAAAGTTTTTTGTCAGGTTTGTTTTGGATTAATGTGTAACTGCCATTTTGGCAACATTTTTTATTGGGATCTTTTTTGTCCTTGAGTGGACCTTTTGCAGAAGTGTAACATAGAATTGTGTTAAACTGTAAGAAATATTTCACTATGATTTTTTTATTATTCTAGGCAAGCAACTTTCAAAACTAGAATACAGCAACAATCATGACTGGGTCTCTCCTGAATGGATTATTGTTTCAAAACGGTTGAAAAATTTTAAAAATGATGGTTGAAAAAACGGTCCAGAGAAGAAAGAAAAGGAAAACAATATGAGGTTAAAGTGTGAATAATGAGCCGAACCAACTTTGTACACCATCCTACAGAACTCTTAAATAAACTTTTGGTAGTGTAGCATCCTGTATAGTGTCGAGTGAAGTCCTGTATCATCAAAGTTTCTTTTTCTTTAATAAATATTTATTTTACAGACCTCAAAACAGTTTAGAATAAACTGGTAAATTTGACAATCTCCCTAACTCGAACCTCTTTTTATCTTAAACTATTTTGGTTCAAATTTTCCTTTATTTCCATGCTTTTTGACACCTAAAACTTGTAGACCGTAAAATTTGTATAGAATCTGACTGGACCTACTACAAGTCCTGTTGTAAAATTTCTAGGGTACTGTTCTGAGCTTATTACCAAAAAAAAATTTTTATGGCATCATTAATAATAGATGGAAAAAAAAGTAATCTTTGTTGACTTAGATGACCACAAGAAAAACAAATAAGTTCCCTCAGATACTTTTGTCAATTTCTCTCAAAAAAACTTGGGTTCTAATACTCCTAATGGGTCATATGCTGTTACCCCCAATTGTAGAGTAGAGTATATATTTATTTGCATAAACTTTTAGATTTATAATTGAGCAAATATTGTTACAAAAAACAGTAATAAAAGTAATAGTAACAGTAGTAATACAACAGCGAATATTGTACTGTTGTAAAATTTGAACAGTACTTACTGTTGTGAGCTGATGAACCTTAGGTTTGACCGTACTTAAGCCCCATGTATTATAGTTCATGAAAAATCATATGGTGATGTACAGTGTGTGAGGCCAATGACAAGGAAAAACTGTATTTTAATTTTGCAAGTTTTTTTTTTATATAATGTTTACTTATATTTTTTTAAATAAACATATTTTGTAAAGTACTTATTAGAAGTTTGACCAACCTCGGTTGGAACTCATATGTGCATATTGATCTGTTGGACTGACCTACCTATAAGTTGTGCCTCTTTTTCCTGTCACTACTGGAGGGTTAAAACAATTAAATTTTGTCTAAACCTAAAAATCATAGTGAAATATTTTTCACAGTTTAACGCTATAGAAGGCCTATTACTTAGCAAAAGGTTTAGTCAAGTACAACAAAAGATGCTAATAGAAAACCTGAATCTGATGAGAAAAGTTTAGTCTATTTTAATTTCGTCTCTGTTAAGTGAGCCTTGAAGTGAGCTCTTTGAATAGAACTACTTTTCCCTATGTTGGGCTGATAGTTCATTGATTCATTGGTCAAAAAACTTCAAAGACCTTTGGGGGTCCGATACCTTTGGGGGGCCCCCAGAGGCTTATGATGTACTTTATGCTATTTTTCCAGTTTATTCATGAAATATATGGAAAATATCTAAAAAAATATGTGGTTTGGGGGGTCCGGGCCACTAGCCTCCCCGCCCCCTAGGTGCGCCCATGTAATAATTCAAAATAAGTGAAAAAACTAGAAAAAAAGTAAAAAAAAAAACAAAATAAACAAAAACATAACCTACTTTTTTGAAGAAAACATGGTTCCTTTTATTTCAGATTTTCTCGCTTTAGTTTAATATTTTTAAGAAAAACGCATTTTTCCCACATACACAAAGGATCTGTTCTTAAAACTGATTCATTTTTGAGACTAAAGCTCTTGTCGTTTTTGTAAAATTTACGTTTTTGTTAACATTACGGCTTATGGGAAATCGGTTTGTTTGTCCTATGGAAGACATCTTGGATTTGATCATATGTTTTGTTAGACAGCCCAATTTGGTAACACAGCTGATATAACGGGATATTGCTTACACTAAAGTAGTATGTAAAGCTATGCTTTTAGTAAAGTAGGAACGGGACAAGTTTTTTAATTTGTCGGTTGTTGGAATAAAGGTTTCAAGGAGTGTTTGTATTTGGTGTTTTGTGTTTGTGAGGCAGGAAAGGGGGAGGGAGGGTGTATGTTAGAGGATTTTTATTGGTTAGTTGTATGTAAAAATGTTTATTTAAAAAGTTTTACTATGTTGGCGGCTTCTCTAAAATGATTAGCCACTGGATCGTTTAGACTTTTAATATTGGGTTCCGCCTCTAATCTGGCAATCTCAATGCTCTCAAGAGCGTTTAGTTTTAGACCTTCTTGCTATTGTGGAGGATTGTAAAGTCAGTGTTGATGTCAAAGGTGTGTAGGTTTTCTTTAAGATGGGTGCCAAAGGCCGATCTATTCTCATTTGGGGATCTTTGACTGTATAGATGTTCTTGTATTCTTGTTTTGTAATTACGGCCAGTTTGTCCTACGTAGTGTGTATTGCAATTGTTACATGAAAGTTTGTAGACTCCACTTTTTTCCAAATTATTTCTTGGATCTTTATTCTTTGAAAGGAGAGAAGATGTGGTCTGATATGGTCTAAAGGCTATTGTAACATTATCCCCTATGCTTTTGAGAACATGGGAAAGCTTAACAGATACAGGTCCAAGAAATGTGAGGGGAATATACTTTGTGGGTTGCCAGGGACGAATCTGGGTTTCTTCGACACTGAAAAGTTTTTTAGTTAATTTTCTATGTTTTTTGTTGATTAGTCTATCAATTATGTGTTTTTTCAACCCATTTGATAGATAATATTTTTCTCCTTTTGAAATTCTAATGGGAGTAAGGGGATTGTAAAAAGTCTGTGAATAAAAGAATTTAAAGCTGCTAACTTTTGGGTAATAAAATGGTTTGAGTCTGATGGAATGATTTGGTCAGTCTGGGTTGGTTTTCTGTAAATGGAATAAATCAGCTTATTCCTTTGACGTTTTATGGTCAAATCTAGGAAATTTAGGCACTGGTTATCTTCTATTTCCATTGTAAATTTGATATTTTTGTGTAAAGAATTTATAAATGTCAAAAATGAATCAAGCTCCTCCCTGGTTCCCGTCCAGATCACAAATGTGTCATCAACATAACGACGCCATAAGAAAATCTTTTGTAAAAGTGGATGTTGATTATTAAAAAAAGTGTTTTTTCAAAATAGCCCATAAATATCTCGGCGGGGTATGGTGAGAGACTACTTCCCATGGGAAGGCCTTCTGTCATCCTGTAAATTTTGTTATTGAATTTAAAAAAGTCAAGATTTAAGCATTTTTTCAAAAGTGTAGATATGCAAAGTCGGTCTAGGACAACTGGGCGCCGCCAACTCGGCGCCGCCAACTGGGCGCCGCCAACTCGGCGCCGCCAACTGGGCGCCGGGCCAACTCGGCGCAGCCAACTGGGCGCCGGCCAACTCGGAGCCGGACAAAAATTTTTTTTGTGATAAAATGTGTAGATGAGAAATAAAATCTATTATTTATATAAAAACATCTTTAAAAAATCCTTTACGCAATATTTTTTACAAGCTTTTATTTAGCTTCAGATGTTCTGTCTAACTAACTATCTATCAAATCTTGTGAAGCGTTTTTGACACACGTAGTGGTCCCATGACAATACAACATTAAGAAAAAAATATCCTCCCACCCTACCCCCACCCCTTCTATAGAAAAATGTGTTTTTGACACACTTCCCGTTATCCGATTTGGATAAAATTTGGTATACACATAGTGGTCCGATGATAATACAACAATAAAAAAAAATATCCTCCCACCCTACCCCCACCCCTTCCATAGAAAATGCGTTTTTGACACCCTTCCCATTATCCGATTTGGATGAAATTTGGTATACATATAGTGGTTCGATCACAATACAACATTGAAAAAAAAAATCCTACCACTCCTACCCCCACCCTCATCTATTGAAAAATGCGTTTTTGACACCCTTTCCATTATCCGATTTGGATGAAATTTGGTTTACATATAGTGATCCGATGACAATACAATAATAAGAAAAAATATCCTCCCACCTCTACCCCCACCCCCTTTCATAGAAAAATGAGTTTTTGACACACTTCCCATTATCCGATTTGGATGAAATTTGGTATACATATAGTGGTCCGATGACAATACAACATTGAAAAAAAAATCCTGCCACTCCTACCCCCACCCTCATCTATTGAAAAATGCGTTTTTGACAACCTTCCCATTATCCGATTTGGATGAAATTTGGTATACATATAGTGATCCGATGACAATACAATAATAAGAAAAAATATCCTCCCACCTCTACCCCCACCCCCTTTCATAGAAAAATGAGTTTTTGACACACTTCCCATTATCCGGTTTGGATGAAATTTGGTATTCACATAGTGGTCCAATGACAATACAACATTAAAAAAAAATATCCTCCCACCCTACCCCCACCCCTTCCATAGAAAATGCGTTTTTGACACCCTACCCATTATCCGATTTGGATGAAATTTGGTATACATATAGTGGTCCGATGACAATACAACATTGAAAAAAAAATCCTACCACCCTACCCCCACCCCTTCTATAGAAAAATGTGTTTTTGACACACTTTCCGTTATCCGATTTGGATGAAATTTAATACACACGTAGTGGTCCCATGACAATACAACATTAAGAAAAAAATATCCTACCACCCCTACCCCCACCCCCTTCCATAGAAAATGCGTTTTTGACACCCTTCCCATTATCCGATTTGGATGAAATTTGGTATACATATAGTGGTCCGATGACAATACAACATTGAAAAAAAAATCCTACCACTCCTACCCCCACCCTCATCTATGGAAAAATGCGTTTTTGACACACTTCCCATTATCCGATTTGGATGAAATTTGGTATACATAACAATACAACAATAATGAAAAAATGTCCTCCCACCCCTACCCCCCACCCCCTTCCATGAAAAATGCGTTTTTGACGCACTTCACTTCAAATGACTTTTATAAAATTTGGTATATGCATAGAGGCCCGATGGCAATAGGAATGGGACAACTGGGCGCCGCCAACTCGGCGCCGCCAACTCAGCGCCGCCAACTGGGCGCCGGGCCAACTGGGCGCCGGGCCAACTCGGCGCCGCCAACTGGGCGCCGGCCAAGTCGGCACCGGACTAAAAAAATTTTTTTTGGCAAAATGTGTAGACGAAAAATAAAATATATTATTTATATAAAAACATCTTTAAAAAATCCTACGCAATTTTTTACAAGCTTTTCTTTAGCTTCAGATGTTCTGTCTAACTAACTAACTATCTATCAAATCTTGTGAAGCGTTTTTGACACACTTCCCATTATCCGATTTGGATGAAATTTGGTACACACGTAGTGGTCCCATGACAATACAACATTAAGAAAAAAATATCCAAACAACCCCTATCCCCACCCCTTCTATAGAAAAATGTGTTTTTGACACACTTCCCGTTATCCGATTTGGATAAAATTTGGTATACACATAGTAGTCCGATGATAATACAACAATAAGAAAAAAATATCCTCCCACCCCTACCCCCACCCCTTCTATAGAAAAATGTGTTTTTGACACACTTCCCGTTATCCGATTTGGATAAAATTTGGTATACACATAGTGGTCCGATAATAATACAACAATAAGAAAAAAATATCCTCCCACTTCTACCCCCACCCCCTTCCATAAAAAAAATTGTTTTTGACACACATCCCGTTATCCGATTTGGATGAAATTTGGTATACATATATAATATAAAAATATCCTCCCACCTCTACCCCCACCCCCTTTCATAGAAAAATGAGTTTTTGACACACTTCCCATTATCCGATTTGGATGAAACTTGGTATTCACATAGTGGTCTGATGACAATACAACATTAAGAAAAAAATATCCTCCCACCCCTACCCCCACCCCTTCTATAAAAAAATGTGTTTTTGACACACTTCCCGTTATCCGATTTGGATAAAATTTGGTATACACATAGTGGTCCGATGATAATACAACAATAAGAAAAAATATCCAAACCCCCCTACCCCCACCCCCTTCTATAGAAAAATTTGTTTTTGACACACATCCCGTTATCCGATTTGGATGAAATTTGGTATACATATCGTGATCCGATGACAATACAATACTAAGAAAAAAATATCCTCCCACCTCTACCCCCACCCCCTTTCATAGAAAAATGAGTTTTTTACACACTTCCCATTGTCCGATTTGGATGAAATTTGGTATACATATAGTGGTCCGATGACAATACAACATTGAAAAAAAAATCCTACCACTCCTACCCCCACCTTCATCTATGGAAAAATGCGTTTTTGACACACTTCCCATTATCCGATTTGGATGAAATTTGGTATACATAACAATACAACAATAATGAAAAAATGTCCTCCCACCCCTACCCCCCACCCCCTTCCATGAAAAATGCGTTTTTGACGCACTTCACTTCAAATGACTTTTATAAAATTTGGTATATGCATAAAGGCCCGATGGCAATAGGAATGGGACAACTGGGCGCCGCCAACTCGGCGCCGCCAACTGGGCGCCGGGCCAACTGGGCGCCGGGCCAACTCGGCGCCGCCAACTGGGCGCCGGCCAAGTCGGCGCCGGACTAAAAAAAATTTTTTTGGCAAAATGTGTAGACGAAAAATAAAATATATTATTTATATAAAAACATCTTTAAAAAATCCTACGCAATTTTTTACAAACTTTTATTTAGCTTCAGATGTTCTGTCTAACTAACTAACTATCTATCAAATCTTGTGAAGCGTTTTTGACACACTTCCCATTATCCGATTTGGATAAAATTTGGTATACACATAGTAGTCCGATGATAATACAAAAATAAGAAAAAAATATCCATCCACCCCTACCCCCACCCCTTCTATAGAAAAATGTGTTTTTGACACACTTCCCGTTATCCGATTTGGATAAAATTTGGTATACACATAGTGGTCCGATAATAATACAATAAGAAAAAAATATCCTCCCACCCCTACCCCCACCCCCTTCCATAGAAAAATTTGTTTTTGACACACATCCCGTTATCCGATTTGGATGAAATTTGGTATACATATAAAACATAAAAATATCCTCCCACCTCTACCCCCACCCCCTTTCATAGAAAAATGAGTTTTTGACACACTTCCCATTATCCGATTTGGATGAAACTTGGTATTCACATAGTGGTCTGATGACAATACAACATTAAGAAAAAAATATCCTCCCACCCCTACCCCCACCCCTTCTATAAAAAAATGTGTTTTTGACACACTTCCCGTTATCCGATTTGGATAAAATTTGGTATACACATAGTGGTCCGATGATAATACAACAATAAGAAAAAATATCCAAACCCCCCTACCCCCACCCCCTTCTATAGAAAAATTTGTTTTTGGCACACATCCCGTTATCCGATTAGGATGAAATTTGGTATACATATCGTGATCCGATGACAATACAATATTAAGAAAAAAATATCCTCCCACCTCTACCCCCACCCCCTTTCATAGAAAAATGAGTTTTTTACACACTTCCCATTATCCGATTTGGATGAAATTTGGTATTCACATAGTGGTCCGATGACAATACAACATTTAAAAAAATATCCTCCCACCCCTACCCCCCTTCCATGGAAAATGCGTTTTTGACACCCTTCCCATTATCCGATTTGGATGAAATTTGGTGTACATATAGTGGTCCAATGACAATACAACATTGAAAAAAAAAATCCTACTCCTCCTACCGAACCACCCTCATCTATAGAATAATGCGTTTTTGACACACTTACCATTATCCGATTTGGATGAAATTTGGTATACATATAGTGGTCCGATAACAATACAACAATAATGAAAAAATGTCCTCCCACCCCTACCCCCCACCCCCTTCCATAAAAAATGCGTTTTTGACACACTTCACTTCAAATAACTTTTATAAAATTTGGTATATGCATAAAGGTCCGTTGGCAATACAGCCCAAACAAAAAATATATTTCTACCTCTACCCCCACTCTCTCCTTCCCCCGAATAGAAAAATGAGTTTCCAAACAACTTACGATCAGCGATTTCATTATAATCCAGAATAAACTCTTCTTTATTTATTTACCTCTGCATTTTTCTGCTAGATTGATTCTTGCAAATAGTAATATATAATTGATACGGATATCTTATCGTGCTAACATCCTCAAAATTTCCATCAGTCGGCCATCGCTTTTATTATTATGATAATATTAGAATGTTAGAAATTTTTTTTTTAATTTTTAGTGCATTTTATGAAAGCTTGTGACTTAAAAGAAATTTTTTTACTAATTTATTTGAAATCTGTTTTTGTTAAGTAAAGTTAAATCCATTAAGTCGACTGTTGAATCTTGGCTGTTCTAGTGTTTGGTATCCTGGTAATACTACAATTTACGTTTTTTATTACAACAATGGCGGATCGAAAAATCAAAATGCTTCAGGTCATTTACGAAAATTTTTTACTCAAACTTAAAAAAATCAAAATGGCGGATTTTCTTATTTACTAACCGATCTGTCCCAAACTTGAAATATTACATTGCTTGAGGTCATTTAACAAAATTTTTTACTCAAACTTAAAAAAATCAAAATGGCGGATCCAAAATGGCGGATTTTCTTATTTACTAACCGATTTGTCTCAAACTTGAAATATTACATTGCTTGAGGTCATTTAACAAAATTTTTTACTCAAACTTAAAAAAATCAAAATGGCGGATCCAAAATGACAGATTTTTTATTTACTAACCGATTTGTCTCAAACTTGAAATATTACATTGCTTGAAGTCATTTAACAAAATTTTTTACTCAAACTTAAAAAAATCAAAATGGCGGATCAAAAATGACAGACTTTTTATTTACTAACCGACTTGTCTCAAACTTGAAAGATTGCGGTGCTTAGGGATCGATTTATAATAAATTTAGAACTTTGTGGTGTTTAACGTCGCTGAACATGATTTTTTACTCTTTTTAAAAAAAAAATCATCTAAATCGGATAATGGAAAGTGTGTAAAAAACTCATTTTTCTATGAAAGGGGGTGGGGGTAGAGGTGAGAGGATATTTTTTCTTAATATTGTATTGTCATCGGATCACTATATGTATACCAAATTTCATCCAAATCGGATAATGGGAAGTGTATCAAAAACGCATTTTTCTATAGATGAGGGTGGGGGTAGGAGTGGTAGGATTTTTTTTTTCAATGTTGTATTGTCACCGGACCACTATATGTATACCAAATTTCATCCAAATCGGATAATGGGAAGGGTGTCAAAAACGCATTTTCTATGGAAGGGGGTGGGGGTAGGAGTGGGAGGATATTTTTTTTTAATGTTGTATTATCATCGGACCACTATGTGAATACCAAATTTCATCCAAATCGGATAATGGGAAGTGTGTCAAAAACTAATTTTTCTATGAAAGGAGGTGGAGGTAGAGGTGGGAGGATATTTTTTTCTTAATATTGTATTGTCATCGGATCACTATATGTATACCAAATTTCATCCAAATCGGATAATGGGAAGGGTGTCAAAAACGCATTTTCTATGGAAGGGGGTGGGGGTAGGGGTGAGAGGATATTTTATATTTAATGTTGTATTGTCATCGGACCACTATGTGAATACCAAATTTCATCCAAATCGGATAATGAGAAGTGTGTCAAAAACTCATTTTTCTATTAAAGGGGGTGGGGGTAGAGGTGGGAGGATATTTTTTTTCTTAATATTGTATTGTCATCGGATCACTATATGTATACCAAATTTCATCCAAATCGGATAACGGGATGTGTGTCAAAAACAAATTTTTCTATGAAAGGGGGTGGGGGTAGGGGTGGGAGGATATTTTTTTCTTATTGTTGTATTATTGTCGGACCACTATGTGTATACCAAATTTTATCCAAATCGGATAACGGGAAGTGTGTCAAAAACACATTTTTCTATAGAAGGGGTGGGGGTAGGGGTGGTAGGATATTTTTTTCTTAATGTTGTATTGTCATGGGACCACTACGTGTGTACCAAATTTCATCCAAATCGGATAATGGGAAGTGTGTTAAAAACGCTTCACAAGATTTGATAGATAGTTAGTTAGTAAAGGATTTTTTAAAGATGTTTTTATATAAATAAAATATTTTATTTTTCATCTACACATTTTATCAAAAACAAATTTTTAGTCCGGCGCCGAGTTGGCCGGCGCCCAGTTGGCGGCGCCGAGTTGGCCCGGCGGCCAGTTGGCCCGGCGGCCAGTTGACCCGGCGCCCAGTTGGCGGCGCCGAGTTGGCGGCGTCCAGTTGGCGGCGCCGAGTTGGCGGCTCCCAGTTGTCCTAGACCGCGATGGCAATACAGCCCAAACAAAAAATATATTTCTAACTCTACCCCCACCCTCTCCTTCCCCCAATAGAAAAATGAGTTTCCAAATAGCTCACGATCAGCGATTTCATTATAATCTAGAATAAACTCTATTTATTTACTTCTGCATTTTTCTGCTAGATTGATTCTTGCAAATAGTGATATTTAATTGATAGGGATATCTTATCGTAATAACATCGTCAAAATTATATATATTTTTTTTAATGTTGTATTGTCATCGGACCACTATGTGAATACCAAATTTCATCCAAATCGGATAATGGAAAGTGTGTCAAAAACATTTTTCTATGAAAGGGGGTGGGGGTAGAGGTGGGAGGATATTTTTTTATTAATATTGTATTGTCATCGGATCACTATATGTAAGTTAAGTTCCAATAATTCACAGACGGCTTTTTAAAAACTAATTTTCTTTATTTAGTAAAACTTATTACTACTACTATGCTACTACTGCTATAGCTAGAACTTGAATGATTTATCTGATTATGAAATGTGCTTTTATATGCTGACCTTTCACTTAAATGATAACATAATGATATAATGTTAAAAACAACTTATTAAGATATTAAACTAATGATGTACATAATGATATTTGGTTCTTAATTATAATGTTAAAAACAACTTATTAAGATATTAAACTAATGATGTTTGCATTCCAAAGTTTAAAAGCAATTTACTTATCAATAACAATTTCATAATTGTTATTGATTTTCTTAATGTTCTTTTAAATACTAATTATTATTATTTTTTAACACAGAATAAGGTGGATGTATAGAAGTACATTACTCCACCTTCCTTAAAAAGAATCGTGTCCTCACGATTTCTCTTGTAATTCTATATCTTCATCTAATTGTTTATCTTCTTCTAACCATCTTCTAATAGTATTTCTAGATATTACCTTATTTCTAAAATATTTTTGAAAAATATAAACTATAGTAACGATAATCAAAAGGAGAATAAAAATCAATAAATAATTATGCCCATTTTTCTGAAAACTGTAGGTTTCTAATTCTAATGGTTGAAAAAGATTTTCATTAATTTTTTCTGGCTGCAATACATGATTTAAATTCAAATTTATTTTTGAAGTGCTTCTAAAAGAGTTTAGTTCAAGATGATAATGTTCAATAGTATTAATTTTTGTTTCATATCTGTTTTGATTAAGAACTACTGTACAATTTGATTTAACAATGTTACAGTTTTTCACGTCTTTACGTACTATCTTTTGACACAACTCTAAGATAGGGTTAGTTTTTGAAGTGCAATAAATAATTTGTTTATTCTCCGTTTGTATGACATAATTATAGGAATTAGAAATTTCATGTTGAGTAATATTAAAGTTATTAATTTGATTATAGCAATACCATTTATGATTATTATTTTTACACGTTTTAAACCAATCTGAATTACAGACATAACTTGAAGGTATTGTCATTAATAAATTATCATAAGGAATCGGATAAACAATTGACATTTTACAAGTGTAATCCCTAAAAATTGGAATTCTTATAACTAAAACTAATACATTATCTTTGATAAGAATTGCGGTTTTACATAATTGTACTAACTCTAAAGGCTGTCCTAATGGCCATAAAAAGGATTTAGGATAGTGTGTTCGTAAGTATTCCCAAAGTAATTTTATTTCAGTCGGATCCAAAATTTCTAAATTTAGTGTTTCGGTCTGGGAAAATGATATTGTTCTTTCTAACATTTCTAGGTAGTTTTTAATTCTTTGTACTTGTAAATTAATACTCAAAATATTCCATGTTTTATCAGTTTCATTATATCTTTCGGTAAGAACTCTTTGTAGTTCGCCTGAATGAAAATTGATATTATTTATAAGATCATTGTATTTGTTTGAAATGTGTTCGGCTAATGAACTATAATCATTTAATCGAGATGTTAATTTATTTTGATTTCGTGTCAATATGTCGAAGTGTTTATTTATTTCTTGTAGATCTTGCTCGTCAAGATTTCCTGTTACGAATTTTATTCCTGTACCCAAGAAATTTGCTAAGCCGCGTTTTTCACGATTAGGAATTAATTTATGATATGTAGCAAAACAATTTGATATTAATTCGTTTGTTGCAAAAATCTGTTGTTTTACATAAAAGTTTTTTGATCTATTTATAATACTAAATGATTGATTTAAAATTTGCAATGTTTCAAAAGTTTGGGATAAGTTAAAATTTACATAGGTAGAATGAAGGTGGTCTTGTATGTAGGTTTGGTTAGATAGCGTTTCTAAGTATGTAGTTGCGTTAATTGGTGTTATTTCTAGAGTTTGAACAGAAGAAGTAGGAATCTGAAAAGAAAGATTCTTTCTTAATCTCTTTATATGTCTTATATGTGTATTAGTATTTCTATTTTGTTTGGTTCCTACTGTTAATATTGGTTCTTTTTGTCCTTTTATGGTTTGCTTTTTGTAAAGTGGTTTGTTCTTAGTATTAATTTGTTTGTCGCGTATAAAAACTATCTGGTTATTTGAAGTGGATGGCATTGAATCGGGTGATACAGGATTTTGGTTTTGTGTCCTTTTTTGTTGATTTTGTAATGTTTTTTGATAAATTTGTTCATAAAAAGGTAAAATCTCATTTTTGCGTTTTTGATTATATTCTTCGTAAACTGTCATTTCACTAATTTCTGGTTCAAAGAAACAAGGTGAGTTTATGAGAGCAAATGGTGGATAACCAGTTGTGGAGTGGATGCTATAATTATAATTTAAGATTACAGTAATCATAAGTTGAGCTAAGGATTCATTAGGGGTATTTTGATTTTGATTCCTTAATTTTTCTGTTAATGTGGAGTGTAGCCTTTCTACGGTACTATTTGAAGTAGAGTTACAAGGGGTAGTAAAATGAGTGTCTATGTTAAAAAGAGAACAGAATTCTTTCATTATATTATTGTTAAATTCTTTTCCATTGTCAAAGACTACTTTTCTTGGGTAACCATGTTCAGAAAAGAAATGACGAAGTTTATTTAAGATTGTTATGGCATTTTTATCTGATATGGCATAAGCTTGTGCAAATTTAGAAAATGAGTCTATGATAGTGATAAATAGTTGATTACTATATTTATAAAGATCGATATACATCGTTTCAAATGGTTTAGGGGCTATTAAAGGTCCTTGAAAATTTAATTTGTAAGGATTTCGGTCGTATTTATTTATTAAACATAATTCGCATTTATTTATGTAATCTTGGATGGACTCTCTTAATTGGGGCCAATAATATTTTGTTTTAAGATGATTATAGGTTTCGATTATACCATTATGATTTTGTGAATGATACTGTGAAATAATTTCTTTTTGTTGCGTTTTGAGAACAATGTCAGGTAATAATATTGTTGAAAATTTTATGCGTATTTTGCTATTGCCATTTTCCTGTAAAAATTTAATAAACTCAGTTTTTAGAGTTTCATCACGGATAAATAAACAAAAGGTTTTATTGTCAGTTAAATGTTCCGTTAGGATTCTCATAAAGTGTGCATTTAAAGAATCTTTGTTAACTGTTATTACTTTATGGTTCTTTTCGAAAAGGTGGCTAGAGAAAACGTGATAATTTTGACCAATTTTAATGACTATACGTTGGTTACTGTAATTAATAGGCAATTCCGAAATAGACAGATTGACATTTAATGCACCACTGTCACTATGTACGGTATCATTTTCAGTCTTCGATGTTTGCTGTGTCATTTATGTCATTATTAGCAATATTTGATTCAGTTTCTAATGCGTTAATTTGAATTCGTGATAGTGCATCGGCAACTTTATTTTCTTTGCCTTTCTTATACATAATATCGAAATTAAATTCTTCAAGTTTGAGTTTCCATCTGGTTAATCTTGAATTGGGTTCTTTAAGAGATGTGTACCATACAAGAGGATTGTGATCAGTTTCGATTAGAAATTTTTGTCCGTATAGGTAGGGTCTAAAGTGCTTAATTGCTTCTACGATAGAAAGAAATTCTTTTTCAATGGTAGAGTAATTTCGTTCGGCTGAATTAAGAGTTCGAGAATAAAAAGCTATAGGGTGATCATTTTGAGATAAGACGGATCCTATGGCTACATTAGAAGCATCTGTGGTAAGGTTAAATGGCTTTGAAAAATCCGGGTAAGCTAGAACTGGCGAGTTTGTCATTAGTTCTTTACATTTCTCGAAAGCGTTAACATAATCTGGATCTGTGGGATTTAATTTAGTGTTTTTACGTAGGCATTTGGTTAAGGGTTGAACAATTTTCGCAAAATTTTTAATGAATTTTCTATAATATCCAACGAGACCAAGGAATGCTTTTATTTCTTTTTGAGTTTTTGGAATAGGATATTTTTTAATGCACTCTATTTTAGATGGATTTGGTTTTATACCTTCTGGGGTTATTACATGGCCCAAAAATGGAACTTCTTTATACAAAAATTCGGTTTTATCTAATTGGACTTTTAGATTGACTTCCTTTAATTTTTGAAAGATGGTTCTAATATGAAGGATATGATCGTGAAGTGATTTAGAAAAAATAATAACATCGTCCATGTAAACAAAGCAGAATTTAAAAAGATATTTTCTTAAAATTTCATCCATCATCCTTTGGAATGTGGCGGGGGCATTTTTGAGACCAAACGGCATTCTTAGATATTCATAATGACCGTTGTTAATAGTGAAAGCTGTTTTCTCAATAGATTTGGGGTCCATTTCAATTTGATGAAAACCTTGGGCTAAATCTAAGACAGTGAAATATTGACATTTTCCCAGGTTATCCAGAATTTCTTCTATTTTAGGTAATGGAAATTTATCCTCAATTGTATTTTCATTTAATTTTCTGTAATCGATTACCATTCTAAATTTTTTTTTCTCCGGAGGCATCTAGTTTTTTCGGAACTATCCAGACTGGTGCGGAAAAAGGAGAGATAGAAGGTCTTATAATTTTATTATCAAGAAGTTTTTGAATTTGTTTATTTATCTCTGGTAACATAGATGGAGGGTGTCGAAATGATTTTACATAGATTGGTTTGTCATCTTTGGTACGGATATGATGCTTGACAAGGCTAGTGAAAGACAAGTCAGATTTACCAGTGTACATGATTGGTGAAAATTCTTTACAAGTTTTGATGACTGCCTCTTTTTCTTCAGAATTCAGGTGGCTTAATCTAAGAGATTCAATTACATGGGGATTCTTAATATTTGTAAAATTTGTTTGAATATTAAAACATTCTGAAAGGATTACATTATACCTTGCTTTGAATTCTGTGACAATCGGTTCGTCAAAGGGATTAGGTATCTCGCAATATCCATTTTCTATGTAGACTAAACAATCTGGAAATGTGTAATTATGTAATTCAAATGAAGGTAGAAGGCCAGTTCCAAAATTCTGATTGACAGGAATTTTTAATTTATCAGATGAATGGGTTATTTTAGGTGGTGGTTTGGTCATAGCAATATGAAATGGAATTAACTTATTTTTCAGGCGTAGTTTATTTGTAGAATAATCAATAGAACCTTGCATTTGTTGAAATATGTCACTGCCTATAAGAGCATCGTAATGTTCGTGCCAGTTAATGACGTGAAAGTCTATAATATTTGTAATACCTAATTCACTTAAGAGGGGGTATCTAAAATTATATTTTTCTATAATTTCTCTGTTGCAAGAAATTACTGAAAAGGGCTGTTCATATATGCAATTTGGAAGTAAGTTAGCAAAACGAGGTGAAATGATTGAATGTGAGGCACCAGTGTCTATGAGAATTTTAATGTTTAATTTTTGAAGATATAAGTAAGGGAGGGATGAAAGACGACCAATGTGATTTAATTCGATTCTAGATGTCTCGAGACTTCTTGAAAATTTGAATTATTTTCAGTTTCATCTTCCCAGGTGAGTTCTGGTTGGATAGGCAAATATTGGTTTGATTCTGTATCAAAATAGCATGGAATTGGTGCAAAATCTAAAGTTTCCGACTCAGAGTTTTCGGAAACCTCGGAATTTTCTTGATGTGTTTCTAAATTAGTTAGTTCTTCGAAATGTTGTTTAAATGGTGCAGTTTGTCTAAAGAAATTGGGATTACGTTGCTGATATGCTTGTTGAAAAGGTGTTTGTTGAGATGTTGATGGTAATGGTTTAAATACTGCGGTGGATACTCCTGACATAGGTGTTGGTTTCGAATTAGGTGTGGGATGTTTAAACATTGGCGGTTTTCTGAATGCAGGAATATTTGAGGGGAATTTTTTATTTATTGGTTTTGATTGAATATTAATTGGACCTTGTGGAAATGATTGTTGTCTAAAGTTTGGAGGAGGAAAAAAAGGTTGTCTTTGTGTGTTTTGATTTTTTATTTGAGGTTGTGAAAATTTTTTAGGTTGATATCTGTTAAACATTTGATTTGTTATAATGTTATAATTAGATATTTTGTTTTGTAAGTCTGTCATGGTTTTTGGTAGTTCTTGAATAAAGACAGGTCGTAGGTCATCTGGTGAATTGGAAACTACCGTTAAAATCGCTGTTGACTCTGCTTGGTCTAAATGAAAAAAGTTTACGTCAGAAATTTCACAGTTAATTTTAGTGTTGATTTCATTTAGCAATTTTTTAATTCGATCAAAAAATTGTTGTATATTTTCATTTTTATCAGTTTTCAAATTTTGCAAAGATTGTAGTAATGATCTTAAATCAATGGGGTTTCCAAACTCTTTCTGTAAGGATGCTTTTACTTCATCCCAAGTTTTAAATTGCGGGTTACGGAAAATATATAGTTGCGCTTCCTTTCTTAATTTAGATTTTACAGCATTTAGCGCAAAATTTAATTTTGTTGGAGTTGTTCCATATGTTGTAAGAAATTCATCACAAGCGAGAATAAAATTTTCTAAGTATTCGATTTGTCCGTCAAAATTTGGTAAAAAGTCGCAGGCTAGTTTGAATGTTTCGTCAGGCATGTTTCTTTGCGTGTATGTGTTAATATGTGGTATTTGCGGTTGAATAGGAGGATTAGTAGAGTTTCCTTGAGAGTTAGATATCGCTAAATTACTTAAACTATGTTCTAACCTATCTAAATCTAAATTTTCAGTTTCTAAGGAAATTTTGGAATATAATTGAATGTCTTCTTCGGAAGTTGGATTTTCTTGGTTTTCTAAAGTTTTGAAGGAAGTAAGGTCTTTATTGGACGTGCTGCCTTCTTTTAGTTTTTGCAGAAATTTAGTTTTTATGTTGTCAGTGGTTTTGGCTTTAGCAAACATTTAAAAATTTACTTACAGAAAAAACATCTCTATGGTAGGTAATCTTCAGTTGCCGTAATAGACTTGTCCAAAGGCCGTTTGTGCGAAATGGAGAGGTAGTCTTCGGTCCCAAGTCGTGGTTGTTTTTCTGTAGTTGAACCAAGTTGACTATGGATACAATACGAAGGTTCTCCCGGAACGTGTTCTTTTTGGTAGCTGGAGGCAATATGTCGTTTCTTATGCAATATAAGACCGTCAGGATAATGCCAAACAGCTATCCTGTTCGCAGCGCCAGTTAAGTTCCAATAATTCACAGACGGCTTTTTAAAAACTAATTTTCTTTATTTAGTAAAACTTATTACTACTACTATGCTACTACTGCTATAGCTAGAACTTGAATGATTTATCTGATTATGAAATGTGCTTTTATATGCTGACCTTTCACTTAAATGATAACATAATGATATAATGTTAAAAACAACTTATTAAGATATTAAACTAATGATGTACATAATGATATTTGGTTCTTAATTATAATGTTAAAAACAACTTATTAAGATATTAAACTAATGATGTTTGCATTCCAAAGTTTAAAAGCAATTTACTTATCAATAACAATTTCATAATTGTTATTGATTTTCTTAATGTTCTTTTAAATACTAATTATTATTATTTTTTAACACAGAATAAGGTGGATGTATAGAAGTACATTACTTGTATACCAAATTTCATCCAAATCGGATTATGGGAAGTGTGTCAAAAACGCATTTTTCTATAGATGAGGGTGGGGTTAGGAGTGGTAGGATTTTTTTTTATTGTTGTATTGTCATCGGACCACTATGTGAATACCAAATTTCATCCAAATCGGATAATGGGAAGGGTGTCAAAAACGCATTTTCTATGGAAGGTGTGGTGGTAGAGGTGGGAGAATATTTTTTTAAAATGTTGTATTGTCATCGGACCACTATGTGAATACCAAATTTCATCCAAATCGGATAATGGGAAGTGTGTCAAAAACATTTTTCTATGGAAGGGGGTGGGGGTAGGGGTGGGAGGATATTTTTTTCTTATTGTTGTATTATCATCGGACCACTATGTGTATACCAAATTTTATCCAAATCGGAAAACGGGAAGTGTGTCAAAAACACATTTTTCTATAGAAGGGGTGGGGCTAGGGGTGGGAGGATATTTTTTCTTAGTGTTGTATTGTCATGGGACCACTACGTGTGTACCAAATTTCATCCAAATCGGATATTGGGAAGTGTGTCAAAAACGCTTCACAAGATTTGATAGATAGTTAGTTAGACAGAACATCTGAAGCTAAATATAAAAGCTTGTAAAAAATTGCGTAAAGGATTTTTTAAAGATGTTATTATATAAATAATATATTTTATTTTTCATCCACACATTTTATCAAAAAAAAAATTTTTAGTCCGGCGCCGAGTTGGCCGGCGCCCAGTTGGCGGCGCCGAGTTGGCCCCGCGCCGAGTTGGCCCGGCTCCCAGTTGGCGGCGCCGAGTTGGCGGCGCTCAGTTGGCGGCGCCGAGTTGGCGGCGCCCAGTTGTCCCATTCCGATGCAAAGTTTATCCCTATCTTCAAAATTTGTACAGGAATCTAGAAGCCCTTTTACAATATCTATAACTTGGTTTCTCGGTATACTTGGGAAAAGGTTAACAATATCAAAAGAAACTAAAAGGAAATTGTCTGGTAAAGGTTTTGTGTTAATTTCTTGTATGAGTTCTAGAGTGTTTTTGATCATATGTACATTTGTAAAATTTAAATTTTCTTTAAAAAACCTACTGAGCCACTTAGCTAGATAATATGCTGCTGCTTGTACAAAACTAACAACTGGACGTATTGGCATGTCTTTTTTATGTATTTTAATCATTCCGTATAGTAAAGGGCTTAGAGGGTTCATAGGTATTTGTGGCTTATTGTATTTTAAGTTTGTGAATGAAGACTCAAAAGAGTTTATGGTTCTTTTTAGATCATTTGTGTAAGATATGTTGGGGTCTTTTTTAATTTCAATAAATGAGCTATTATTCTTAATGAAATCTTCAACTTTGGATATATAGATATCTTTTTTTAACAATCACCAGACAACTTCCTTTATCTGCTTTACCTAATACCAAGTTATGTTCCTTAATTTTCTTTTTTATGTTCCTTATGGTCCTGTTCTGTTTTGTAATTTGCTTTTTCCTTGAAGATGTATTAGAAGATTGAAAACTACGGATAATTTGCCTACATCCTCCTCTGATTGTGTTGACATAATCAGATTTTGAGTTAGAAAGTGTTGCCTCAATATCTGACATTAAGTTTGTTATTGACGTTTCTGATAACGGATCCTGTGGGCTAAACTTCAACCTTTTTTCCAAGAAGGTAGTTTCCTCATTTGTGAAGATTATATTTTGTAAATTGAAGAAATAGTCCATGTTGGGTGGAGGTGATTTATAAATCAAACAAGTTCAGTCGTTCTCCACTAGTTTAATTTTTTTTACAACTACATGTTTCGAGAACATAAGCTCTCATCTTCAGGTTGTACACTGAAATAAAATAGGTGAAATAAATGCCCGGTTCCTATAATTATTTATAATATAAGAACAACCTAAACTTAAGACCTAAAAGAATGAACCTTACCTTGATGGAGTTATTCCATCGCCATTGCCTACATTTTGTAGGCTCAAAAAGTTTTAAAGCAGCATGTGCAAAGAAGCAGTAAAATGTATTACAGCAGCATGTGCAAAGAAGCAGCACAACCAATTACAGCAACATGCGTAAGGTAATCAAGCAACTGTCCATAAATGTCAAAGGTTTATCCCTCCAAAAGAACTCATTCTCCTCCCATAGAATGAAAGTTTGATTCACCCCCCTTTTTTCTCTTTCAGTTCATTATATAATTTTTCTTTCTCAAGAAGTCAAAGAAGAAATAAAACCCCCTTTTTAATTTTTATATGTGTATGACTTTTAGGTTGTACTTATAGCAGACCGGGTTTTCTTCTGATTGCGTTAAAATTGAGAGATTATTTTATTTTTGGTTTGGTTCAATTTTGCTTAACACGTTAATCTGAGCGCCACCTACCAATTCTCCTCTAAACCAATCCTACGGACCCTCTTGCAGCACTGTTCGTTTCTTTTTTTGGCGCAAATTGTGAACTGCCCGCCATTATGGTCATTATGACTTTTTTAGTTTTAGTTTTTTAAATTAATTTTTTAGCTTTTAAATGAGTTTATTTTGTAATTCTTTAGATGGGTCTGGCCCTTGATGGAGTACCCCTAGTTCAAACAAAACTTAGAACCGGGTGAAAGAGGGAGCAACTAACCAGCTGTCTATTCTGACCTTCTGTCAAAAGTGTCGAACGGCCATCTTTCCTTTTATGCACTGTCACGGTGAAGAACTGGGAAAAAATTTTTTTTAGTGAAAGTTAAACTCAAAATTTTTATCTTTTATCTGTTTCAATGAGTCTTTTTAAATTAAAATCCATTCCCTTCCGCTGGGGAGGGGTTAACACATTTTTGAACATTAGGGAGTGGTAGAAGTTTTTTTTTCTTTTTTTTTGATTTTTTCGGTAAGTACAACCTAAAAGTCATACACATATAAAAATTAAAAAGGGGGTTTTCTTTCTTCTTTGACTTCTTGAGAAAGAAAAATTATATAATGAACTGAAAGAGAAAAAAGGGGGGTGAATCAAACTTTCATTCTATGGGAGGAGAATGAGTTCTTTTGGAGGGATAATCCTTTGATATTTATGGACAGTTGGTTGATTGCTTTCTCTTTATTTTCAGTTCCCCACTAGCGGTTCGATTACCTTACGCATGTTGCTGTAATTGGTTGTGCTGCTTCTTTGCACATGCTGCTGTAAAACTTTTTGAGCCTACAAAATGTAGGCAATGGCGATGGAATAACTCCATCAATGTAAGGTTCATTCTTTTAGGTCTTAAGTTTAGGTTGTTCTTTTATTATAAATAATTGTAGGAACCGGGCATTTATTTCACCTATTTTATTTCTGTGTACAACCTGAAGATGAGAGCTTATGCTCTCGAAACATGTAGTTGTAAAAAAAATTAAACTAGTGGAGAACGACTGAACTTGTTTGATTTTTATGATTATATTTGTCAAGTTTAAAATTCTTGGATGAAAACAATGTTCAGAGAATTTCCCTCTAGTGTTAGACATATCTTGTTTTGTTAATTTAATTTTGTGTAATTTTTTCTTAAGTTTTTTGTAATGTTCATTTTTGTATTGGTTGAGTTTTGGCTTAAGCTGATCATGGAAATTATTTAAAGTTTGCTGATCTATTTTTGTTACCATTAATGTTGTTATGATAGTTAGCAGTGATTTGATGTGGAAGGAGTTTGAAACTACTAAATTAACGTTTGTGTTATGCTTATCTTTAATTCCAAAATCTATCTGTTTTGCCCTGGAAGTTTCCTTTATCCTAATTGAAAATAACGGTAACAGCTGTCAAATTTTCCGTCATTTTAACTGACTCAAAAACACCCTAATTTTAACTTTTACATTGAATGGAATCACCAATTTTAGTTTTCGAAAAATATTTCGGTTTGGTTCGGTTCGGTTTGGTTTCACTCCCTCTTGGATTCCGGGAAAGAAGTCAGGCAGATTTTTTTTAAATATGTCAGAAAGAGACTTCTTAGTCGCACCGTTGCTGGTTTTAAAGCTACTTTTTTTTTAAATGTCGCTCTTTTGAATATTGTTGTTTTGATATGTCGTTTCATTTAAATGTCGCTGTTTTAATATATCGCTCTTTTAAACTGTCTTTAAATCTGGCCGTTTTAAATATCACTCTTTTATAGCGGAGCCCGGGGATCCAAGATGTAATGTGTGTCAGTGGCGTATATTATATATTTTCCACATATTTCATGAATACAAACATAAAGTACGGCCTAATGGGGTCTCGCAACCCCTAAAGTGTTTCGGGCCCACCCCGAAACTTTTTTCTATATACGCCACTGATGTGTGTGTTGGGGAGCTATAGAGCAATTCCTACACGGCCCCGAATCGGAAGCCAGGTGTCTCCAAATTTTTCACAATTATTTCCATGACGGTATATTTACTGCACCTAATCTGCATGGTTAAACGTTGTTTTTTGTTTATATAATATTTTTAAGAATATAATACCTACTTATTACCTATCTTCGTATGTACTTATAAAAGGAACGGAAAAGCCCAAACCGTTCTTTGCTTATAGGCACTTCTTTTTCATTCATAAAATAAAAGGCGTCAATATTTGCCACTAAAATAACACCGGAAGTGTTAATCCGATAAAACCGAAAACAGAAAATTGTAAATTGCGCTACAGCGCTACAATAATAAAATAAAGGTGTTCAATAATCAATATTTATTTTATTTTATGGTCTTTTTTGGTCTTAAGGTGGGCGCCACTTTAGTTTGCGATCACCTGTAACCTCTAGACACCTCTTCCTGTCAAATAATAAATATCTTTTGTTTATTAAATTACTAAGTTAAGGTAACTTGACCAAATATGGGAATATTTGAGCATAATAATAATAATTAAAATCAATTGAATTGTTTAATATATTAATTATAGATTAGTAGGGGAGATCAGTGGCGGCTGGTGACGTTATAAATTGGGGGGCAGAAATTTAAATTGCATGAAAAATGAGGTAAAAAATCTCACCGAAATAATTTTATTTTAGCATTTTTCAAACAAGCAGCTAAAGTCCATTCGCCTTTCTTTTTTATAGCCCCATAGAGCAACCTCAAAAATCCAACAGAATGAATGAATTTTAAACAGTCTATTAACCTACTAAGTTTATGTCGAATTTTTGTAACATTTTCATTATGTTCGGTTATGGTTTGCCTATAGGCACTATTTAATTGGCACCTAATATCAGTATTGCCTAGCATAGAAAATTGTGCTTGATATCACACATTCCCTTTGCACGCAGGATCACTTCGTGGATTGTTCATAACAAGACAAGTAAAGCAAAAAAACATTTCTTTTTTCACAACCGCACAACCAGTTTTCAGCATCGTATAATTTTTTATTAAATTTTCTTTTATAAGTTTTTATGGAACACTCCTCGACATTACTTACACTAAAAATTTGGTTAATTTTTAGGTTCGGTTTATGTGGCCCTAAAGATTTTATTTGTAATCGAAGTTCATATGTCAACGTATTTAAATTTGGACAGTTAATTATGTAATCGACGGTATTTATTTTCATTTTATAAGCATACGATAACGAGAACAAACAATGACACGCGATCTTCAAGGCTTTTTACTCCTGACAAACCCCAAATCAAAACAAATTCATACGTCTTCACTAAGTATAGAACATTAAAAAGGGCAAGGAACGTTTATGCACGATAATGATGACTGACGTCAACTAAACAAACATCCCCCCCACCCCCGCACGAGAACAGCCACCCATACACCGCTGAAAAATGGGTGAAATTGAAACCTTGCCCCGCGCGGCGCTGCCGGATTGTAATGATTTACGTTAATAAAGTTCACCCAATTAGTCGCTCGTTGTTAACCACAGATAATAAAAATTACTTGATAATCATGTCATAAATCAATTAAAAATACTGTTTGTTATCTAGTTTTGGGCGGACAACGGGGCAGCCGCCACTGGGGGAGACTGTCCTAAAATTAAATAAGTACTCTGACAAAATGACATAGGTGGCAGATAATTTTTGAACACAACTTTATAAACCATGTGTCACCATGTATGGAACAATTAAGTAATTTTCAGCTGACTAACTTATAGCCAAAAACCAATCTGCTTAATCAAGGCTGATCTATCTGCATGTCTTTGCGTTTCTGTTCCTTCCGATTTTTCAGAGACCTATAATGTAAGTGTTTGGAACTTGAAGAGAAAGGTTTTTTTTGTGGACATAGGTATTTTTTATATGCGCGTTGTTGCAATATTTATATGCACTTCCTCTCCCTTTCGATACTATTGTAGTAATTTTTAATGAAAAATGTTCGTTTACATTTCTCTTACTAAGGACGAGTAGTAGTGAGGCACCCATAAATATGTCTTGGGGGGGGGGGGCGAGATCCCATAATGTCGTATTTCATGCTAGTTTCTGTTTTTATTCAAGAAATATGTGGAAAATATTTTAAAAGATCTTAGGCTTGAAGGGCCCCAGGCCCTGAGACCCTTCCCCTGGTGCGCCTATGTCAGTAGAACAATTATGATCTACAATATAATTTAATTGTGTCAAAATCATTTTATTTCATCCTAATGTAAAAAATAACTTGTTTTAAGTATGCAGCCACCACTCAGTGGCGGCCACAGAGGGAATGGACGGAAGGCGCGTCCTCCTCAACAGCTATAATTATTTTTTGTTTTTTATTTTATTAATATTATTTAATATATTGGTATGTTATTAATGTATTATTTATAGTTTTAGGTAAACTGCGCAAGAATAAAACCTCTTAATAGGGACTTATTGGAATAAAACCTGACTTTATTTTAGAGTCGACTTTATTCTGACAGATTTACAAAGAAAAGTGGCAGCTGACCTCTTAAAATTGACATACCAAAGTTAAATTTAAAAACAAAGTCGCTAACTTTCATTTAATAAATACAGACACTAATAAATCCGGCCCTTAAATACACAAAGGCCGAATTTTGAATGAAAGCAGCTGCTTTTTATATGTAAATCTGTCACAATACGGTCGATTTTAAAATAAGGTCAGATTTTGTTCCAATAAGTGTCAATTATCAGATGTTTTATCCCTATGAGTGGTTCAGCTCCTGCAATATGACTGTTGCCGGTCGGCTCAGCTTTAGTTGGTTTTTGCTTAACATGTGATGTTGTGCGCTGTTTATTGTAAAAATAGCTTGCGCATTTTGTGATGGTAAGTACATTTTCACAGATTTTTTTCAAGAAAAACATAAAATTCCACTTTATAATTTTTTTAAATGCTTTTAGGGCAAAATCGAGGGCAAAATGGGGTATAGTATTTTGCCCCCATAAAAAAATTCCGTTTTACCCCACACCACCAGTTAAATTCAAACAAAAATTTTACACGGGCTTAAGGGTATCGCGTTTAATTATGAATAATACATAAACCCACTAATAATTAGTGGGTATAATAAATTTTGTAAATACTAAATTTAATTATTGAAGTGTAAACTTCTTTAGGCGCTTTTAGCAGTTTTTGTGTGTAGTGAATTGAACTGAGCCGTCAGGCTCGGCTATCTAGCGCGCATTCGGGTGAAATCGGCTCGAGTCGACTAACTGTGAGAAACATTTAGCGAGCGATATGATGATGCAGATGAAGGCCAGTACACAGAAGAGTTCGGTTCGGTCCGCTTTGCAGAATATGTTAGGGGCCAATATTATTAATTTTGCCTTGTTGAAGTTTACATTTCTGCCGTGTGGTCTTAAACACACACAACAAATGTATTTTTATTACAACTGTTTATTTTTTAAAGAAGTATTTTAATTTTGGTTAGTATTTTATTAAATAAAACTTGTCTTACAAAATATTGATTCTAAATTACGCCGTTTTGCCACATATAGGTACCCCATTTTACCCCGAACGCGGGCTAAAATGAGGCATACTCAGCTTTTTATAAAAATAAAAATAAAAGTATGATAGAGTTCTTAATTAATTAAAACATAAAGATAAGATATCTAGCCAACTTAATTCCAAATGACGGACCCAATTGTGATCATTTATTAGGAGAAATAAATCTATAGAATTAACTACCCCTTATTGCCTCCCTTTCCCCTACATAATTTTCAGCTGTATGACAAATATTTTTTACAATCAAGCGCAGATCTGGGTCAAGATCTAGGCGGGTAATAGTCGGCGGAAACACAATTTATGTAATAAGTTGTCTTCTAGGGGGTAATTATGTGGTTAGGCCGATATTTATGAACTAAAATTCCATATATTTATTTTAAGGAGGGTAATTACCACGTTACCTCCCCCCAAATCCGCGCTTGTTTACAATGCACGCCCCGCTTAAAAAAATTCTTGGACCGCGCATGTCTGTATCTACTTATAAGTTCTCTCTAAATCACCGGCGTATACAAGGGGGGATACTGGGGGTAATTACCCTCCCCCAAGATTGGTAAAACGTAAGGATTTTTCCACAAAAATTCAAAGTTTTTGCCTGCGGCGCTTTAAACATTCTTTATTATTGACGAACTCGGACCACCCTTACTGATATTTGTTTAAAATTAACTAAATGGCTTAAATTTGTAGAGTAACACAGATAATATGTGATCTTATTTAGCAACTATGTGTTGTTTGACAAAATTACCCCTCCCAAGATCAGGGCCTGGATACGCCACTGCTCTAAATAAAAAGTGGAGAAAATCAAAAAATCAATCCTTTCACCAATAATAATAATTTATTACCCATCAAGTGCACCCAGCATTCGGTATTCAGATTCAACTGTTTATAAGGCCCCACACTACGTATTCTCATCGAAGAATACCATTCGCGGCCAATCAGAAATACGAGGCGGGTTTTTGATCAAGCCAGCGACTGCCTACCTTCAATTTTTTTATCTTTTTTGTCAATTTCGTTAAATGTCGTAGACGGGAAGGTATGTTACATATTGCAGTGGCGTATAAAGAGGGTGGCCCGGGGGCCGCCCTCCAAGTTAATTTTTTTTCCACATAGTTTACGCATACAAACATAAAATAGCATAAAATACAGTCTAATGGGGTCTCAGTCCCCCCCCCCCCCAAACTGTCTCGGGCCCACCCCAATACTTTTTTCTATACACGTCACTGACTTATTGCTTTGTCTGCGCGTCCTGCATGTAGTCCGGGGCCTTAGCGTCAAAATTTGGTCTCGGTGGACTTTTTGATGAAGATTTTACAACACCTACTTAAATCGATTACTAATGATCCCACCAACACCACTGTTAATAGACCCAAAATTGTCTCAGTCAAAAAGTAAGGTTAGCTCTTCAAAATATTCTTTCAATTCTAAACGAGTGAAGGCTACAATAATGAAACTTGGCGCGGATATCGACCTCTACGTATCAATATTTCGGCTGTCCAAAAAAATTATATATTTTGCCCCTAAGGGGCGCAAGGCGGCAAAATGTGTTAGATTATGCCTTATATGTTCTAAATTGATGCCCGGCACCACTATGTCTTATCAAATTGGTAGTTCACACAATTACCCACAGTTCCGCCTTATAAAAAAAATTCCAAGCTGTTAACGAGGCCTTCTAGGTAGGGACAAAAATGTTTGTACTTTAAAATAAAAAAAGCTTAATTGACTTATACTCTGCCCTATGTCAGCAAATTTGCACCAAACGGTTGCGGTTGACCACTTCCTAATTTTATATACTTTATGCTTTGCTTCCTGCTCCTAGGGAATGTAAGGGGCCAATGTCTTATTTTGACCCCACCACAAAATCAGAAAATTACTCGTTTAAGATATTTTATTGGGTCGGTCATATATCACAAAATATAAAAGTTTCCATCTTTAGGTGCGGCCTCAACATAGGGGTTATACATCTTAAAGTGCAAGCAATTTTATCAGATGAAATCGTTTCCAATTTTAAAAAAATCTAAATTTTGTGGTAGTTTATATATCGGACTTCGGGGTATTGATACATTACTTGTTGACAAAAAAATATCTTTATGGCCCCTAGGGGGTGTCAGGGTGTAAAATTTTTGTTAAGACTATCAAGATCTACGAGATATTACTGCAGTAGGAAAAATTATCGAAAATTTTGTTTTGTGATGACGTTTAGTCCATGTATGCAAAGGAAGAAATTGATTGATTCCTCTCATAAATTACAAATATCAAATAAAATTGTTGTTATTTATGTCTGTTGACTAGTTATTAAGTTATTTATAGAAGTCGTCGATACATTTGAAAATTGTTTTACACAACAATTGTCAAATGTATCGAGGGCTTCTAGTTATTGATGTATGTCAAAATAAACTTTATGTTGACGTAAAAATTAATTGTATTGTGTATTTTTTTTTATTTTTTTACGGTTATGCGCACTCGCAAGGCAACTATCACGCTCGAGAAGCGGCAAGTGCGCGGAAATGTTGGTGTGTGTTGGTTTTGAAACGGTTCAGGTTGTAACCTGCAGGGAAAACTGTCGCAGGGAGTTTATTTCACAGCGATGCTGTTCTCCAGAGATATGAATTCTGATATAATGAAGTTCTTGGTGCCTCTATTTTGACAATAAATTGATGGTTACCATCTGTTTGACGTGTTTGCCTAGTAGGTGCTACTCCCGGGGGGATCATACGTGCCAACTCTTCAGAGCATTTTCCGTGATAATACCTGTAGAAGAGAGATAGATCGCCCACAGTTCTTCGATGTTCGAGACTATCCAAGGTACGGGTAAGTGCGGGGTCATTGATCAGCTTAATAGCTCGTTTTTGCACGGTGTTCAAAAGCATTAAGGTATGTTTGGGTGCCGCACTCCATATATGTGAGCAGTACTCCATAGTTGGTCGAATCTGGACTTTGTAGAGTGTCAGCAGTTGGCTTGGTGTATACAGATGTCTTGTACGAAATAGCACCCCAAGCTTTTGGGACGCCCTTTTAGCTATATCTGCCACGTGACTGTGCCAAGACATGTTGGTCTCTGCAGTGACTCCTAAGATGTTCAACTGGCTCTGCAATGCGACAGCACTTCCAGATAGCATGATGTTTGGCTCACCGGTGCTGGTCTTTTTTGAAAACAGGGCTGCTTGGGTTTTCTGCGCGTTCAACTGTACAAGGTTTTTGTTGCCCTAGTCCTCTATTATCTCCAAGTCGTTATTTATCTGTGATATTTCAGTTAGTCTAAGGTAATGGAATTCACGTGCGGAGAGACATGTGGGTGGTATGACTGAGGAGACTACATTGCCATCATCTGCAAAGCAATAAAGTGGATTTACTGTTTTATCTATGAGGTCATTTATGTAAATCAGAAAAAGTGTTGGCGAAAGGATTGCTCCCTGTGGCACACCAGCATTTATTTGGTAAGAGTTGGAGTTCCGGCCATCCAGTGCAACATAAATGGATCTATCCATAAGGTAACTTTTAAACCAAGTGCAAAGTCTCGGCGACAATCCCGTTGCTTTGAGCTTGTTGAGCAGATTTTCATGCCAGACTTTATCGAATGCTTTAGATATATCTAAGGCAATTGTTCTTGTTTCACCTCGCAACTCAATCGCTTTTTGCCATAAGTGAGTGACGTATGTAAGTAAATCGCCAGTCGACCTATATTTTCGAAATCCGTATTGCTTGTCGTTGATAATTTTGTACTTTTCCAAGTACTTGGTTAGGTGATTGTTCACAACTCTTTCCATTACTTTTGATATCACCGGAAGTAGAGCAATTGGTCTATAATTTAACGGATCTGTCTTTTTTCCTTTCTTTGGAATCGGTTGTACTGCGGCAGACTTCCATTATGTTGAATATACTCCTTGCCTATAAGATAAATTGAATAATTTTGCGAAAGTTGGGGTGAGTTCGCTAGCACAATTTTTGAGTACTATCGCGGGAATGCCATCTGGACCCATTGCTTTGTTTGTATCCAACTTTTTAAGGGATTTTCGTATTTCTCTGTGACAAAAGGGTACCTCTGGCATACTGTGGGAAACCCTTTCAATGAACGGTGGAGTTTTTCCATTTGGCACTGTTAGGTTTGAGTTGGAGGAACAGATTTTGGCCAGCATATTGGCTTTTTCCTCTGATGTTGTGGCTAAGCGAGTATTTTTATCTGTAAGTGGTGGTATGGATGACTTGGTGAAGTTTGATCCAACGGCTTTTGCAAGAGACCAAAAGGACCTAGAACTACTTGGACAATTCAGCAACCTGTTTTTTATTCTTTGATTGTATGTTTTTTTGGCGGCGTCAATAGTAATTTTGCAACTATTTCTGGCTTCTATAAATTCTGTGTGGTTTTGAGCGGTTTGTTGTCGTTTCCAAAGGTTATATGCTCTGTGTTTTTTCTGTACAGCCGTTTGACACTGGCTGTTGAACCAAGGTTTTGCATTAGCTCTGCGTTTTATTGTATGTGGGATATATGCATCCATTCCAGATAAGATTACTTTTGTTATTTCATTACAGCAAATAGTGGGATCAGCTGTTTTAAAGCAAACCTCTTGCCATGGAAAATCCAGGTAAAACTGTTTAAGGTCATTCCATTTTGCCGATTTATAGTGCCACATTTTACGAGGAAGTGATTGTTGGCTTGGCGGTATGAACATTTCGCACTTTGTTCTTATAAGTTTATGATCGGATGAACCAAGTCGGGGATCTACTTGAATTGTGTACAAGTCAGGATTTGTAGCTAGGAACAAGTCTAAAAGCGCTGCAAATTCACCCCTTTCTGAGATACGGGTAGGTTGATCGACAAGCTGCGTTAGACCACAACTTATGGCAAAAGCTTCTGCTTCCCTGCCTTCATTATCTGTTTTGTTGTGGTGTTTTAGCCAGGGTATATTGTGGACGTTGAAATCGTCTAAAAAAAACCATTTCCGCATGTGGATAGTTAGACTGTATAGTATCACAGTTTTCGGATAATGTCGCAAAAAAGTTTTGATACTCGGTGTTACTTGGCGGTCGGTAAAGGCAGCAAATGAACTTGGTCGATGACTTTGAGGTGAATTTCAGCCATATCATATCGAGGTTCGCTGGTTCTAGCTTCTCCTCTCGATGACATGAAAGGTCATTTTTAATGTACACACAGATCCCAAAATATGTCGAAATCGGTGGTGTAGGTCATAGCCGGGATAAAGATAGTTCACAATAGGTGTTGCAGAACTGATTTTAGTTTCAGTGAGAACAAGGATGTCAGGTCTTTGTTCTTCAAGATGTTGGTGAACTGAATTCTTGTTGGTACTTAATCCTCTTATATTGCTAAAATCAATTCTGAGTTGAGTTTTTGTTCTTCTTTTAATATCTTTGCATGAAGGACCCCCAGGATTACCCGACGCCCGGAGATCCGAGTGGTCGGGTATTTTACCTCCGGAATATTTTGATCCTGGAGGCGCCATCATGCTATCTGTTACTCATTGTTGGAACCGGACTGCCAGCGCAGTAGCGGAACGTGGTGATACCACTTAGCACTACTCACTTCTGGCATGGTGGTATCTCACCGGTCGACGCCCAATGAGTAAAAAGCGTCTACCACCTTCCAAAAGTTTTATTTTTTAATAAAAACAAAGTTTAAATTAAGTTTTTAAAACACCGTTTCTCATGTTTTAATATATTTTTACAGGACGCTCTTGGTAGACGTTATTACTTCTTTAGTCTTATTTCTAACCTCTATCCTGTGAACGTTTAAACAGTTAAATTTTTAATATTTCGCACCCTCAGAAAAAAAACGCACAAATTTAATTGGTGGAAAATCGCGTGGATAAAAGGGCGGGGGGGGGGCACCATTTGTTTTTGCGTTAAATTTAGTTTTTCTATTTTTTTCTCAAAGGACGCCAGGGGCGCCAAGCGCATAGGGATGGGGGGCGGGCGTTCGCCCCCCCTGGCCGCCTATACGATACGCCACTGGGCTTACCATAAGAAGCTGTGGTAATTTAAAACTTTCAATAAGTATATTTTTTTATTATTTGTAATTTAAATTAAACGTTGACTACGTATTGAGAGTGAGTGACAAACCGCGTAATACTACATATTGCGAGTGAGTGACAAACCCCATAGTCCTATTTTAAAAAGTTTCGACATGTGTCACTTCCATTCTGGGTAGGTATTCGGTGTCTTGAACGATTTGTCAGGCTTTGACCAATAGCAAACTCGGAGCGGTCGCGTGTGTGCGAAATGACTTGTCTCGACCAATAGCATAGTCGCCCGCTCTTCAGAGTTAGTCAATTTTACGCGTTTGAAATTAAATCTGCTCTCTTGCCATGTACCGACTGAACGTTTCTCGGTCGGATCGTAGGAGAAACTTGCGCAATGGAGGTCTTTTCGCAGAGCACATGACGGCTCGGAGCTAATTTAAAGAGTGCCATTGGCTAAAGCATGTAATGGGAACTATACCACCGTTCAAGACCCAGAATAGCTACCCCGAGGGTGCGATTTGTTTAATCGATGAAGGCGAGTAGAAATAATTAGTTTTTTAAACTTTAAGATAAGTACATATTAAAAAAAAAATAATAAAAAATGTTGTACTTATCCGGTATAGTTTTTGCAAAGTCAGTTGAACAAAGATAAGAGCCGACCATCGGCATATCCTTTAAAGAAAGTGACATGGGCGGCAGTAGATATACTCATGAAAATTATTTCATTTTATTATGGCGTAAACTAAAGAAATAAAAATAGGTAATAAAACTTTCTATTCCTACACCTACAGAAACGACACTGATTTATTTTCTAACTCATACATACTGCCGACTAAAGGGGTCCCGAAAAGAACACCTGAAAGCAATTAAAAGCGCATCTCAAAAAAAATCTGCCAATCAGGTGCCGTCCATCCACCTGGGCTCGGTCGGTCGGAAAACAAATACTTTGTGGTCGGAGCGCAAAGAACCGCGCCTTTTCCCTGTCGGCAGGGTTTAAATTATACCAGGAAGATTTTATATGAATTTGGATAACTTTTGAAGGGCAGAATGAAGCAAAATTTCATGAAATCGATAGAGTCCCGTATTAGCAGTTATTCAAGTGATTTTGCAAAAACTATACGCAATTATTCATAAATTTGGGTTTATTGCGTTGACAATAATAAGTAATTGTAGACAATAATTATTATCCCACATAACAACGTGTGGTCTTGAATGAAATCTTCACATTTTCACCTTATCTTCGGTTCTGTTGACTTCGTCCTCAAACTTATCAATCAAAGATAAGAATCTCCGTCAATGAAGAAGGTACCACTTAATCTGATGAAATAGGTCCCACCCAGAAAGTTTTGGGTATCAACCGTGCACCAAATTAGGTAAACTTTAGATTAGATTAGGCCGGCTAATTTCTACAGATTAATTGTGGTTGAGGAAACACGCCAAAAACAACCACAATGGGTACCTATAGGGTTACTAATATAAATTTGTTCTCTTTTTCTCCGTTTTTATGCCCGTTACAAAAAAGTTTTTAAAGTTGCGTATAGCTTTTGTATGTACAGGGTTTTCCCGTATATTTTTAGACCATATATAAAACGTATATTTGAATAGATATCAACATATGAGAACCAGACTTTCTATATGCATTTTGTCCATTTTTTGTAATTTTGGTAAATAAAAAAAACTATGCGTTTAACAAGAAATTAACCGAAAACTTCATATACCTAAAATATGGATAAAAAATTATTTAAAGATTATACCTATATACGTCTTCTGTGGCATAATATTGTTGCTCTATGTATGTAGTTTGCAATGTCATCTTTGGTTAAAAATGTGAAAAAATGGACAAAATGCATATAGAAAGTCTGCCCCTCATATGATTAATACAAAAGTTTCGTAATTTTTTACAAAGTTTAAGAATCTTAGGGTCACAATGTCAAAGAAAAAATAATTATACATTTCTTCTCCTTGATTTCAAAAAACATTGACCGATTTACCTAATACTACAGTTTGCTGACGACCAACTGATTGTAGCTAATGCTAAAGAAGATAGGGAATGTGTGATAAGAAATTTAACGGAAGAATAACAAAATTGGGGGTTAACAGTGAACATGGACAAGACACAGTTTTGTATTGAAAACGAATAAAGTGAGTTAGAACTAGACGATGGACAAACAATATCTCCGTGCAATGATTATGTACAGTGAAACCTCCCATAAGCGGACACTCACGGTTCCGTCGATTTTGTCCGCTTATTGGAGGTGTCCGCTTATGAGAGAGAACTGCAAAATTGTAATATATATTTATTAACTGCTTGAGTTTTTTCGATATTAAATTTTTGAGAAGAAGTTTTTTACTAGGCACTATTTCAAAGAGATCTATTACTAGGTACCCAATTGAACAATAAAAATAAAACACAGCAGAACAATAAAAATAAAACACAGAGGTAATTCCCCGGCTGCAGAGTGCGTGGTTGCCAACATACTACATAATGTTGATGCCCATGTCGTGTAGCACTCTGTCCCGTTGTCAAAGGTTCGCGTCCGGTTAAGGGAGGTTTCAGAATCTTTTAACCAAAAAAAATTATCCGCGTCCGGTTATTAGAGTGTCCGGTTATAGGAGGGAATTTTACATGTAAAGAAATAGTAAAAAGCTTGGTTCCAAAAAATTTGTCCGCGTAAAGGGAGTGTCCGCTTAATAGAGGTGTCCGCAAAGAGAGGTTTCACTGTATACGTATGTCTCACATTTGATACGACAGGAACAGTCTGTTAAGAACTGGAAAAAAAAGATAGTAATAGCAGGAAAGGTTATTGAATGTCTTAACCGTATTTTATGGAGAAAAAATAATGTAAAATTTAACATATTTGAAGCAGTGGTGAAAAGCAAGCTGTTGTATGGAATAGAGACTTGGCGTAGAAAAACAAAAATGGAATACGTGGAAATGTAGGTATGCAATAAGAAGATTAATGAGAATATCTAGAACAGATCATATAAGAAATAAGACCATAATGGATAGAATGGTAATCGAGGGAAACATAACGGATGACATCAGTAAAATACAACTAATATGGTACGGCAATAAACGACGAAAGATTACCAAAGCAGGTCCTAGAATGGCGACCAATAGGGCGCAAAAAAAAGGGCGTCCTAAACTGGAATGGCAACAGTCAATCCAAAGATCAATGACGCAAAAAAACATGAAAGAAGACGATTATCAGGATCAAAGGAGGTGGCAATAGGCGTCGGACAAGTAAAAAAACGATCTAAAACGACATAGTATATAGTAGTACTTACCTAAACTCTTGTCATTATCTCCCAGATTACCAGGCATCTTGGCAAATCTTTTCTTGTATAATTTTTTCTCCTACTTGGTCTAAGCGAAATGTGAAAGAAAGGTGAAAGAGGATATAATTTAAAAACACTGCTATGGGCTTAGAAGCGAAATAGGACATGGAATTTAGTCCTCGGTCGGGGTGAAAATTTTAAAATAAAAACAATAAACCACATTAAAGCATTTGAGAATTGGACCCTATAAAAAAACAACATTCTTGCTTACGCATTTTCAGAGGTTAGGGTGTTTTTGGTCAGCATTTCAATTTTGTTATGGTTGTGTTAAACCTAGTGGTTAATAATGATAACTTTTTATTGCGAAAAACACACTTTTTGGACGCGTCAGACTTTAACGGTAACGCACTGACATTTCATATTAAAGTAATCTCAAAATTTTGTTTTTTTTGTCCACAAAGCTGTAAAAAAATCATTTCACAAAATAAATATTTTAAAATGGTCAAAACAATCATAAAAATAACTGCAAATGTTTAAAACCTAACAAAAATATGAATATTAACAAAAACATTTCATGCAAAAAAACCAAATCCGCGAAAATGGTATTCCGTAAAAACAATTGAGATAAAAGTATAGCCAAGTTCTCCAATGCTTTCAAAATGAAAGGTTGTTACTAGTTTGGAGATGTTTTGTTAAACTTTGCTATTACAGCCAAACTTCATATATATGCAATTTAGCACTGTGCCTAAAGGCTCAAACAGACTATTATCACGTCACGTGAGCTCACATGCTATCACGCAAGGTCACAGCACACCCGAAATATCTGCTATTCAATTTATGCGTGTTTATAAATAGGTTTAAAAGTACATTAAAGTTACCTCACGCAGCTCACGGCAAGTGATACGTGACAGCACAGTTTTGTTTCTGCAAATTTACATATTCGACACGCGTGGTAGCACGGTTTCAGAGTTTGGCGGCAATGTTTTTAGTGCAGATAGTGGAATTTTAAGTGAAAATGGACGAAATTTTAATTGAAAAAGTCACACAGCATGAAGTTCTGTACAATCACTCATCCCGTGACTATAGGGATCCTAGTTCTTCTCTGCGAACATTTATTTCGTGGAACCATTTATTTCTGTGTCTTTCGTGAACTAACAAAAATGCAGCTACGTCTTCTAAATCTTCTTCAAAGTCTGAGGAACTTGACAAGCTACAAGATTCACTTGCCATTTTGACAAACACAAAATATGTAATAAAAATGATCTGCAGTGTACGTGGTCTGTTTCTAAGCCGTGACAGCATGTGATATTTTGCCGATGTGACAACACGTGATCTCACGTGACGTGATAACAGTCTGTTTGCGCCTTAAGAATCAATTTACAGCCGTAATAGCCAAGTGTAAGAAAACATTTCAAAACTAGTAAGACCTAGAGTCCCTGTATGTTGACATATCCAAATATGTCAACATACAGGGACTCTAGAAGAACCTTTCATTTTGACATTTTTATTGAAGAACTTAAATAATTCGTTTTACAAAATCCAATTTTCGAGTAGTTGAACTTTTTCCACTCCTTTTTTTCAAGAATTTGGATAATATTTGAGTTTTAAAGTAGTGTAGTAAGCGGAATATTGTTTAAAACCGTTGCGATGCCTTATTCCAATAGCTTTTATCAACGACATTTTTATTTAAAGCATGGAAACGGTCTCATACTGGACATAAGAGGGGGAGTGGTGGTAATGTTTTTGCAATCGTTAGATTTTGATACACTTCTTCAGTTTCGATGAAGTAATATCAAATATTCAAAAGCAAAATAAGTTTAAAAATTGCGATTAAGAAAAATATTAAAAAAAAACTTTGCAAATAGAATTGTAAATTCCTTCCTAAAAAAAAAGGAGAAAATAGTAAAGACTCAAGGTGACATATACGACCAAAAGTCAATACACAAGCTGTCCTGGCCTTCCGCAAGTGCAGTAATTCACTCGCGCGGGGCCACACACACAGTACGACTTGTGGCACTCCTACGTCTTCGCGTCGTCGCTTATAAAAGTCGACGGTACGACGACATACATGGAGGAAGAGGTCCATTTCTGCAAGCCTACGCACTTTTGGTTCCGATATTGGGTGACATTACTGCAAGTTAAGGTGTCTTCACACTGGTTTGCCTCTCCTGCCTTTTATATCTCATTTCTATATGTGTGATATTGGCAATCATGCTGGCGATTATAATTTTGATTGCAGCTCCTTTAAAAGTTCTCCAGACGAATGTCCAAATCACTCTTGCAAACTTCTTATCCTCCGGGGCATTCTTCTTCTTCCTCCCACATTTTGGTTGCCTTACATTTTGCTTGATGAATGATTAGTTGAAGCCAGTGGCGTTTATAGAAAAAAGTTTCGGAGGGGGCCCGAGACAGTTTCGGGGGAAGCCCGAGACCTCATGAGGCCGTATTTTCAGCTATTTTATGTTTGTATTCATGAAATATTTGGAAAATAACTAAAAAAATCTTAGCTTCGGGGGGGGGGGCGGGCCTTCCAGGTCCCCCTCCTTATATACGCCACTGGTTGAAGCAGGGCATATTATCTTGGTTGTCGTTTGATATCTAGCAAAATAGTAAAAACCTAGCATTTACCCATCCTTAGTCACCGTCTAAGATATGCTGATGGTATCGCCTTAATAACAGTTAAGAAAAAAGCACTGATAAAAATGCTGGAAGAACTGGATAAAGCAGCTAAAAATATAGGCTTGAGTATGAACTGCACTAAAACTAAAAGCATAACAAACACAGATGAAGATATCACGATCAGAATGAATCAAGAGAAAATAGAACAAGTAGAGGAATATAATTATATACCTGGGACAAATTTATTAAACTAAAAAATGAAAACCAAACAGCTGAAATCAAGAGACGAGTCAGATTGACCTAGGCAGTACCTCAAAACGAAAGTGTATAAATATGTATCATGTGTACATACTAGTGGCGTATATAGAAAAAAGTTTCGGGGTGGGCCCGAGGCAGTTTGGGGGGCCCGAGACCCCATGAGGCCGTATTTTATGTTTGTATTCAGGAAATATGTGGAAAATATCTAAAAAAATCTTAGCTTTGGGGGGGGCCCGGGCCCCTTAGGCCCCCCAGGCCTCCCCTTATTTACGCCACTGGTACATACTTACCTAAGGATCCCAGATCTGGCCACTTACAAAATCAAACATGGATAAGGTAACAAAAGCCCAAAGATCAATGGAAAGACGTTGTAGGTGGTAGACGCTTTTTACTCATTGGGCGTCGACCGGTGAGATACCACCATGCCAGAAGTGAGTAGCGCTAAGTGGTATCACCACGTTCCGCTACTGCGCTGGCAGTCCGGTTCCAACAATGAGTAACAGATAGTATGATGGCGCTTCCAGGATCAAAATATTCCGGAGGTAAAATACCCGACCACTCGGATCTCCGGGCGTCGGGTGATCCTGGGGGTCCTTCATGCAAAGATATTAAAAGAAGACCAAAAACTCAACTCAGAATTGATTTTAGCAATATAAGAGGATTAAGTACCAACATGAATTCAGTTCACCAACATCTTGAAGAACAAAGACCTGACATCCTTGTTCTCACTGAAACTAAAATCAGTTCTGCAACACCTATTGTGAACTATCTTTATCCCGGCTATGACCTACACCACCGATTTCGACATAATTTTGGGATCTGTGTGTACATTAAAAATGACCTTTCATGTCATCGAGAGGAGAAGCTAGAACCAGCTCAAAGTCATCGACCAAGTTCATTTGCTGCCTCTACCGACCGCCAAGTAACACCGAGTATCAAAACTTTTTTGCGACATTATCCGAAAACTGTGATAATATACAGTCTAACTATCCACATGCGGAAATTGTTTTTTTAGGCGATTTCAACGTCCACAATATACCCTGGCTAAAACACCACAACAAAACAGATAATGAAGGCAGGGAAGCAGAAGCTTTTGCCATAAGTTGTGGTCTAACGCAGCTTGTCGATGAACCTACCCGTATCTCAGAAAGGGGTGAATTTGCAGCGCTTTTAGACTTGTTCCTAACTACAAATCCTGACTTGTATACAATTCAAGTAGATCCCCCACTTGGTTCATCCGATCATAAACTTATAAGAACAAAGTGCGAAATGTTCATACCACCAAGCCAACAATCACGTCCTCGTAAAATGTGGCACTATAAATCGGCAAAATGGAATGACCTTAAACAGTTTTACCTGGATTTTCCATGGCAAGAAGTTTGCTTTAAAACAGCTGATCCCACTATTTGGTGTAATGAAATAACAAAAGTAATCTTATCTGGAATGGATGCATATATCCCACATACAATAAAAAGCAGAGCTAATGCAAAACCTTGGTTCAACAGCCAGTGTCAAACGGCTGTACAGAAAAAACACAGAGCATATAACCTTTGGGAACGACAACAAACCGCTCAAAACCACACAGAATTTATAGAAGCCAGAAATAGTTGCAAAATTACTATTGACGCCGCCAAAGAAACATACAATCAAAGAATAAAAAACAGGTTGCTGAATTGTCCAAGTAGTTCTAGGTACTTTTGGTCTCTTGCAAAAGCCGTTGGATCAAACTTCACCAAGTCATCCATACCACCACTTACAGATAAAAATACTCACTCAGCCACAACATCAGAGGAAAAAGCCAATATGCTGGCCAAAATCTTTTCCTCCAACTCAAACCTAACAGTGCCAAATGGAAAAACTCCACCGTTCATTGAAAGGGTTTCCCACAGTATGCCAGAGGTACCCTTTTGTCACAGAGAAATACGAAAATCCCTTAAAAAGTTGGATACAAACAAAGCAATGGGTCCAGATGGCATTCCCGCGATAGTACGCAAAAATTGTGCTAACGAACTCACCCCAACTTTCGCTAAATTATTCAATTTATCTTACAGGCAAGGAGTATATCCATCATCATGGAAGTCTGCCGCAGTACAACCTATTCCAAAGAAAGGAAAAAAGACAGATCTGTAAAACTATAGACCAATTGCTCTACTTCCGGTGATATCAAAAGTAATGGAAAGAGTTGTGAACAATCACCTAACCAAGTACTTGGAAAAGTACAAACTTATCAACGACAAGCAATACGGATTTCGAAAATATAGGTCAACTGGCGATTTACTTACATACGTCACTCATTTATGGCAAAAAGCGATTGAGTTACGGGGCGAAACAAGAACAATTGCCTTAGATATATCAAAAGCATTCGATAAAGTCTGGCATGAAAATCTGCTCAACAAGCTTAAAGCAATGGGATTGTCGCCAAAACTTTGCACTTGGTTTGAAAGTTACCTTAAGGATAGATCCATTTATGTTGCACTGGATGGCCGGAACTCCAACTCTTACCAAATAAATGCTGGTGTGCCACAGGGAGCAATCCTTTCGCCAACACTTTTTCTGATTTACATAAATGACCTCATAGATAAAACAGTAAATCCACTTTATTGCTTTGCAGATGATGGCAATGTAGTCTCCTCAGTCATACCACCCACTCAGTGTCTATCCGCACGTGAATTCCATCATCTTAGACAAACTCAAATATCGCAGATAAATAACGACCTGGAGATAATAGAGGACTGGGGCAACAAAAACCTTGTACAGTTCAACGCGCAGAAAACCCAAGCAGCCCTGTTTTTAAAAAAGACCAGCACCGGTGAGCCAAACATCATGCTATCTGGAAGTGCTGTCACATTGCAGAGCCAGTTGAACATCTCAGGAGTCACTGCAGAGACCAATATGTCTTGGCACAGTCACGTGGCAGATATAGCTAAAAGGGCGTCCCAAAAGCTTGGGGTGCTATTTCGTACAAGACATCTGTATACACCAAGCCAACTGCTGACACTCTACAAAGCCCAGATTCGACCAACTATGGAGTACTGCTCACATATATGGAGTGCAGCACCCAAACATACCTTAATGCTTTTGAACACCGTGCAAAAACGAGCTATCAAGCTGATCAATGACCCCGCACTTACCCGTAGTTTGGATAGTCTCGAACATCGAAGAACTGTGGGCGATCTATCTCTCTTCTACAGGTATTATCACGGAAAATGCTCTGAAGAGTTGGCACGTATGATCCCCCCGGGAGTAGCACCTACTAGGTGAACACGTCAAACAGACGGTAACCATCAATTTAGAGGAACCAAGAACCTCATTATATCAGAATTCATATCTCTGGAGAACAGCATCGCTGTGGAATAAACTCCCTGCGACAGTTTTCCCTGCAGGTTACAACCTGAACCATTTCAAAATTAACACACACCAATATTTCCGCGCACTGGCCGCTTCTCGAGCGTGATAGGGACCTCCTTGCGAGTGCGCTTAACCGTAAAAAAAAAAAAAAAGACAAATGTTACATGTAAAGCTAACAGATAGAAAAGGAATGAATACATAAGAAACAAAATAAAAGTAAGGGATGCCAGAGAAGAAGTAGCAAAATTAAAATGGGAATTTGACGGTCATAATATTAGACAGAAATACGATCGATGGAACAAATGTATTGTAAACTGAAGACTTTGGGAAAATAAAAGAAGTAGGGGAAGACCCCAAATAAGATGGGGGTACGATTTGAAGAAACATGCAGGAGCTAGATTGATTAACACGCGACAGACAGAGAAGAGTGGAAGATATTGGGCGAGGCCAATATATATAGTAAGTAGATATATAGTAAATAGATAGAAAAATAGATGGATAGAAAGTCACAGGTTTAAGATTAAAATTTGATCATCACCGAAATAGAGTGTTTACAAAATGTATCTATCTAATTACTAACTTGTAGCTTTATTAAACTTTGCTCGAATGGAATGGAACGGAACGGAACCACGGAGGGGTGGCTCGGTATTCCCTTTTGGTGCTCAGGTTAGGGGAAATACCAGGCAATACTTGGGAAGTACTGGGAAATATACTAGGAAATACCGGGAAGTGCTTGGGAAATACTAGCTAATACCACTGAAATTTGAGGAAATACTGGGAAATACCAGGAAATGCCGTAGGTATTATACCGTAGGTATTTCGTTTAGGTATTCAAAAATCGGTGATCGAGCCTTCCCTCGAACGGAACCGAACGCAACGAAATGGAATGTATTGGAATACAATGTAATGAAATTTAATGGAATGGAATGTAATGTAATGGCATGGAATGTAAGGAAAAGAAATTGAGTGAACTGGAATGGGCCAGAATAGACTGCAATGGAAAGAAATCAAAAGGAATCGACATAAAACCAAAATAAAACGATCCTATTGCTAGAGTCAGCAAATTTCAGAAATGTTTCTTGTAAACCCGGCTTAACCTATGTCTTTCCGTAAAAACTATATGCAGCGCACCAAGCATTGCAGATTGTGAATGGTTTTATATCGCATCTGCGAGCTCGTGCATTATAATGGTTCAAACCAACAACGTCTCTTCTTTATTTAAGTTTATTCATTGATTTTTAAGCAAAAGTTATTATTATGCATTTAGGATGAGCTCGCAGAGCTTCGGAAACGACATCCTACGCAGAACGATGGTTATTTATTTATTATCTATACTATTTACTTCGAATATAATATGATTTAAGTCTTTAGTGGTATCCATTTTGAGTTAGAATTGCAAGCATACAAAAGCGCTAAGTTGAGCGAGAAAATAGGCTTTTGGTGGTTTTAAGGGCCCCACACACTTTCTTTAAATCGTGCGAATTTGTACGTTTGTACCTAAACATGCTTGACGTGCAGTGTTTGACGTGAGTGTGTGGGAAAAACAATCGATCGATTTAAACGACCTGCAGGATCTGTCTGTTTGATTTTTCGAACGTTCAGACAGGACTGCACATTATTACAGTTATTATAGAATTTTAGCTTGCAATAGGTGGTGTTAAGGGGGGACCGGCTCCCCCGCCATCTTGGATTTGGTATGCACAAAAAGTTTTCTTTTTAAATTACTTGGTTACTGTACGTTTTAGAAAAAAAAGCTTTTACAAAAGTTGAACACAATAAACGTTCCTACAAAAATGCTTTTATACGTTTTTTTGTGAGTCGAATGGTTTTCGAGTTATGACGCTAAATATTTCGCCGCTATTTTGGATTTTGACTAATTTTTTTGTTGTGGCCTTTAACTTGGAAACTGCTTATTTTTGAGAAAGTTTGTAAAAAGGTAAAATACAGACCAACTAATAGCCTATAAAATGAGATATCACTGAATTCTCTGGGTAGTACCCTTGCTGTGATACGAACGCTGAACTGTTAGCAGTATACCCGTTTCCTATGTATTTTCATAGTATATGCAAAACAAACCAAAATTATTAAGTTTTATGTCATTTTCTTAAAAGGTTAGCATTTTACCGAAAGTGTGTAGTTAACTTTATTGTAGAAAATTAAATTATCTTTTAAACGGTTAGCACTTTCTGAGAAATCTTGTTAAACTATATTTTATTATAGATATATATTATTAAGATAATTTTATTTTCAATAATATAAAGTACAAGATTTTTCAGAAAGGTTAGTTTTCAAGAAAATTAAAGAAAACAAATAAAACATTTCAAAAAAATTTATAAAAAAAATTACCTCAACATGCTTGGAATGTCAATATTAGCTTCAACAAAACCTTATGAAACGTAAGGTCACTATATCACGAAGTTACTTCGTGATATAGTGACCTTAGATACGCCGTTTAAAAGAACATTTTACTTTCTGTAAAAAGGTGTTTTAACATTTTTTTTTAAATGCCAATTTTTTTTTTGAAAACTGAATAAAACCTAAAAGACATTCTTTTTTTCGTGATTTTAAATAATAACCCCAATTTTGGATGCCAATTAAGTGCTTACCGTCACTTTGATTAATTTAATTTTCTATAATAAAGTTGATTACACACTTTCTGTAAAATGCTTACCTTTTGAGAAAATGACATAGAATCATTTCGGTTTATTTTGCATATTCTTTGGAAATGCATAGGAAAGGGGTGTACTGCTAACACTTAGTTCGTATCTCAGCAAGGGTACTACCCAGAAAACTTAATATTATATAATATAAATATATATAATATATCTCATTTTATAAGCTATTAGTTAGTCTGTTTTTTTTTGTTATTACAGATTTTCTCAAAAATAAGCAGTTTCAAAGTTAAAAATTACCAAAAAAACATTTTTGTTAAATCTTCTTACAAACGAAGGTCTATAGGATGGAATAAGTAAAAAAGTAATTTTTTTCCTTAGAACGTTATTTTTCTTTAAAATTGTTCTTTGTAATGTTCGATAAAAAGGTTAGTTTTCGAGAAAATTGAATAAAACTAAAAAAAGAACAGGGTTTGGGGGGATTTTCTCCATCCCTGTCAATATTTCGAGTTGGCAACAGGGATATTCGGATTCAGCGGGGTCATATTAGGGGAAAATGGTCTGTTGCCAAAAAGTAATATGATTTTTTGAGCCCAGCTTGGACACAACATTTTACCTTACGTCTTGCCTGTCAGTCCACGGGTCAAGTATGACGGTTGAAAGACTAGCGTACATACTTGATAGTTTTAATGTACGTTTTTAGATCAGTTTTTGATAGACCATGGAGGAAGCACTGCTTTTGTCAATAATGTTTTTTATTTTAAATGACTTAACCGTTTCAGTAGCTAAACATAGTTTTTTAACCAATTTTTCAAAATGTTGTGCTGATTTAGTTTGGTAATGTCCCCTGAAGATGTAAGTTTCTGCTTCCGAAACATGTCGGGACTATTTGTTCAAAACAAATTAAAAAGTAGTGGAGGAAGACAATAACCTGTTTGATTTCCTAAAAAATTATCTTATCTAATGTCAGATTTTCGTATACCAACTTCTAAGTTGCACTCGAAAGGAATTAAAATTGTATGCACTACCACAAGAAATGCCGCTAAAACTGACGTTTTACCGGAAACAAAGCCTCTACCGATCAGTACAACAGGTCGGACTTCAGTCCTGTTCAGTTCAGGCAAAGCGTACGTTTTATTGTCTACATGAAAGGTTTTGCCTGATCCGTTTTACCTGATCAAGTAAAACGTCAGGCAAAACGTTATGTGTAGACCCCGCTTTAAACTGAAAACGGAGAGATTTTTCAAATGTTTTGCACTAACTATGAAGGTAACGTCATATACGTAATAATCCAATACTCCCCGTTACCTACTTACACAATGGTTGGCGTTTGATGCAAACATTCAGAAATAAAGGTACGAAAAATGCACAGATACCAAATTTACATAGAATAGTTTTTGTTAACTGTGATTTGACATGACGAATACACGAATAAAATAATATGCATGTGTAAACTATAAACAATCAGGACATTTTAACTTAATGATCGCAAAAAGGATAGACTTAGTGTCTATTGATATTGCTATTTTAAATATGTTTGCATTCGGCATCGTAAGGTACCGTAGGTATTGTAAAAATACGTACTATATGGAAATAATATGCATATGTCTTTGAAAGCAACCAATCAGGCCTTTTTTGCTTAAAGACCCCAAGGCCCTCATGTTTGCATCATGAATGGGCAGTTACCGTGGGTATTGGAATATTATGTATATGGGTAACATGCAATATTTTGCCAGGCAGCGACTTGGATTAACATGGTATAGTTTTTGCAAAGTTAGTTGAACAAAGGTTAAAGCCGACCATCGGCATATCCTTTAAAGAAAGTGACATGGGCGGCGGTAGATATACTCATGAAAATTATTTCATTTAATTATGGCGTAAACTAAAAAAATAAAAATAGATAATCAAACTTTCTATCCCTATACCTACAGAAACGACACTGATTTATTTTCTAACTCTGCATACTGCCGACTAAAGGAGTCCCGCAAAAAACACCTGAAAGCAATTAAAAGCGCATCTCAAAAAAATCTGCCAATCAGGTGCCGTCTATCCACCTGTACTGGGTCGGTCAGAAAACAAATACTTTGTGCTCGGACCGCAAAGAGCCTTACCGCAAATACTTTTCTCTGTCGGTAGGGTTGAAATTATACCAGGAAGATTTTATATGAATTTGGATAACTTTTGAAGGGCAGATTGAAGCAACATTTCATGAAATCGATAGAACCCCGAATTAGGAGCATTTCAGGTGACTTTGCAAAAACTATACAATATAAGTGCATTGTTGTGTGTAGAGTGTCTCAACTACTTACTTTTATGCATGTGTTTTATAATCTGTGCAAGATACAGACCAATAGCTAGATACGTACCTTTAAAAAATAAAAATAAAAATATACGTAAAGAGATGCGTTAAAATTTGACTTAAAGTCCCTTTTGTCTCTATTGTCACTGTCATTTAAATTATTGGTTGCGCCATTCCGACGACCACAGCGCAGCGTGAGAATAAGAAGAATTTGTTTAATAAACTCTGATTCGTTCCACATCAACGGACGTATGGAATTTCATTTTGGAATAATGTTTCTTTTATCTTCCAAACAATTTTCAAAAAGATATTGAAGAATAGCACTACACACGCAAATTACCTAAGTATTCTTGACTCCAGGAAAATGATCTATGTTTGTTTTTTTTTATTTTGGCGCTTACATCATGACATATTTCCATTCGGCCGGGTAAGATAGTTGTGAAAGATTTTTTAAACTACCCTAGAGACCCTGTATGTATTAAGGTCACTATATACCGAAGTTTCTTTTAAAGGTACCGACATAGATTTTTACGTTTCAAAAAACCTCGTATACAATTGGTTACCCATTGGCGTAGATTTTTTTATTATATAATGTCATTATTTGTCAACCTTCTGGTATTTTGTCACTGCCAAAGCAGTTTGATTTAACTGCTAATTTTTAATTAAAAAGTGCTAAAAACATAAAATGCCCATTGTTTAATGCGTGGGCGGCTGTCGAAAATCCTACATGAAAGGTTTTTCCCTTTGTTGATTATCAAAAGGTAAGAAATACATTATCTGGCCAGTGTTGAACAGAAATTATTTAACTAACATTTTGAACATAAGGGAGAACCCTTAGTTTATTGTGTACATAAGTACATAAGTTAGATCCATATTTGTATTTTTATGTTCCACCTTATGGCAAGAATAACCAACTGCATAGTGCTTCTGTTCTTTAATAAATTTATAATATTGATTAAACAATAAAAATGTTACTTAGATCAATCTTGTTCCAGCCAGCCATTTTGTTGGCGCTGGTTTATTCACCAGCCATTCGCTAAGGGCCTGGGCCCTCAATGGTCGCACGACCACTAGTTATAAAAGTTATAAATTTTTGTAAAGAAAGGAATGCAAAACATGAATTTAATTTTTTATTACCTGCCTACGTACCTAATTTAGAATTTATTAATATTTTTATATGGATTTTAAAGTAGGAGGACCAGACATTTTAGTAGTATGTGCCTAGGACCCGACCCGGTCAATGTTTTAAATTTTGCTTAATTTAAGTACTTATTAATATTATTAGGGTCAAACAGCGGCGTAAAAGAAAATAAAATTGAAACTTAAAATTAGATGATTTATGGCACGAAGTGATGGTGTATGAGGTAAGTGATAAACTTTTTACCTTTCTATTATACTTCTAGTTTGGGGTGTTCTTTGACTCGACATTTGTGAGAAAAAAACATTACAAATTTGATATTTGAAGGTCTTAAAGTAGCAATCTCGTTTTATTCTCTATCTGTGCTTGTGAATCGCTAGGGGCTACTTAAGAGAAATAATAAAAAATACTGTTTGACTCTAAATTACTTTGTGCTCTAAACGGGGCAAAAGTCGGTTTATAATATTTTAGCTATTCCTCCTAAGAACATTTTTTTAAAGTTGGAAAATTTAAAAAAAAACTTAAGTTTTCTTAACTAGCTTTCGTTTTTAAGATTACTTTTTTAAGATATTAGATCCGTTATTTGTCCATTTATATTATAGAAAGTTCCCCGGCGTAATATTATTTAATATTTCAAAGTTTTTTACGTTCTAGGTTCATTTAAAAAAAAAAACATTAATTTTTTTAATTATTTTTATTTTTTAGGTTTGGTGAAAACGATTTGATAATTTAAAAGACTGTTACAAGAGAGAGAGGATGACACACATATGCTTGCTTAATAAGAAAAATCGAAAAAAGAACCCTAAAACAATTTTATAAAATATTGAATTATAGATATTTACTAACTTTAAAATGTTTATTTTTGTCTGCGATAGTCGAGTCTAAATTAATAAAAAATTGTATAATAATAAATTCTTAATTACCACTGTGTTATTTCTCTTAATTAGCTTTAGAAGTTTTTCAAAATAGTACACAGGTACTTTTAAATATTTAAAAATGTATGAATGTACGTTATAAAATATAATATTGGTACATCATGTCCATAATTTTTTTTTGGGACGGTTCTAAAGTTTTCGGCTCGATTTCTTCTTTTCCTATTTTTATTCGGGTACCGTTGACTGCCAGAACCATGTCGAACATTGTGTGCCATGGCCCTAGCAGCCAACGACACCCAAATGAAAAAAGATCTTGGGCCGTAAACTTTTAAAAATGGCCTAGAAAAAAACTGATGGGACGTCTCTACAAGGCTGTTAAAGTTAATTAAATACAAGAAGTATTTCAAATTAGGAAATTAGGTAGCATTTTTAACAAACATTTATGGCAAAGTTGAGAAAAAGCAATTAAGTACCGCGTTTTCGAGTTTTTTGACAAAAAAACATTTTAAATTTTATCTGATGGTATTTGGTATATTTTTATTTTTTAATTCTAAACCAAAAAGCATCTACAGTGAAGTTCGCATATAGTGAATCCGTTTATAATGAACACTCGCTTATAGCAAACACCATTCAAAAGACCCAAAAAAAACTTTACTGATGTATACAATAGTGTTTGCCCGCAGTTAGAAAAACGATAACTGCAGTGGACTGTATATATTTTAATTAATGAAAGCGCGAACAAACATAAATATATTGATATGAATCACGAAATAATCAAAGGTCCATAGGTTAATTGCTGTTACCACACAACGGAAATCAGAAACAAAGTACTCACCAGTTTGCAGCCAATTTCTCCACGTTCCAGCAATGTGTGGCCGTACAGACAAACACACAGACATACGATTTGAAAGCTTTACAACCACGGTAACGATGAGGAATCACAAAAAAAGGTCCACAAAAGTCGATAGCTACTCTTGTAAAAGGTTTAAGTTGATTGATTCGATGACCGGGAAGTGAACTCATTATGGGCGGTCTATAGGGTTTAGGGTTGATTTTAAAACATTGCAAGCACTTGGATATGGTTCTTTCAATTGCCCGTCTGGCAGATAATATCCAAAATTGCTGTAAAAGCAGATTATGTAATGTTTTAAACCCAGGATGAAGGTATTGTCGATGAGTGGACTCGATAAGAAGAGTAGTTAAACGATGGTTACTCGAAAGTAAGACGGGGTGTTTTCAGATTTTTGTAATCTGCCACCGACTCTAATGATATTATTTTCATCAAGAAAAGGTGGAAGTTTTCGAAAAGGTTTCGGTATTGGTTTATCCTTAGATAACGCGGAAAAAAGCTCAGAAAAGCAAGAACCTTGAACGCGTTTGATAAGAAGGTATAACGCACTTTGCATCTCACCGGTGTTAGGAGAAACAATATTTTCAAAAATAAATTTTTGGTCCGGTGGATTAGTGGGTTTTTGATAGGAATGGTTTTGTAAAAGGTTAACTATTCGAAAGACATAACAAATGATACGTTGAATTTTTGATATAGATGAATATTTGATAAGAAGCTGATCTAAGAAGTTAACGTCAATTATCGCATTGCAACAGACCTTTGGCTTTTCCTCCAGATTAATATCTCCGAAATCAATCGGCATTTTTGATTTATGAAAATCGGGCCATTCGTTTTCGGGAGACCACAAAAACGACGGTGCGTTCCACCACATGTCATGTGAAATGAGCTGTGAAACGGTGGCCCCTCGTGACGCTATATCGGCTACATTTAAAGCAGAAGGAATGTAGCGCCATGAGTTTGAGGGAATGATTTCTTGGATTCTACTGACTCGATTTCCAACAAAGGTTTGCCAGCCATTAGGAGAAGATGAAAGCCAGTGCAATACGACTTGCGAATCGCAGAAAGTAACGATATTTGTAAAAGTTATTTTTCCTTCATAGCTAGATAAGACGAAATCAATTAATTCGCTTAAAAGAAATGCGCCTAGGAGTTCTAGCCTAGCCAAAGTTTGTGACTTTATAGGTGCGACCCTAGATTTTGCAGATATGAGAGAAACAGATATATTGTTTTCCTCTTCTACACGAAAATATACGACGTCTGCGTAGCCTCGAATTGAAGCGTCACAGAAGCCAATGATTTGACAGGTATTGGTTTTAGACAGTTTGATTTGTCGGGGTAATTGAAAATTGGAAAGAAGCGGGAATTCAGAACGAAGTTTGTTCCAAGAGTCGATGATAGAAGAATCTGGTTCTTCGTCCCAGCCTATTTTCGATATCCACAACTGTTGCAAAATAAATTTTGCTTGTAGCAACAAGGGACAAAGAAAACCTAAGGGATCGAAGATTGTTCTTATGATAGATAAAATAGAATGTTTAGTTCGGCATTGATAAAAAAAAATATCGTTTTTTGGATGCCATTGAAGGCCTAAAACTTTGATAAAGTGTGGTTCATCCTTGTCAAAAGAGAGAGGCATTTGACGATCGGATTCTGGCAATGTTGCCAATAACTCGGGACAATTGCTTGCCCATTTTTTAAGTTCAAATCCTCCCGACTTCAACAAATCATTGAGTTCCGTTTGAAGGGAAAGAGCTTCAGAAAGCGAAGGGCTAGTTCCCAAGATATCGTCGATATAGATTGACGTTTTTTGAACAGTACTCACCATAGGAAAACGTTCCTTTTCTCTCTCTGCCAGCTCATTTAATGTACGCATGGCTAGAAATGGTGAGCATGTCACGCCAAAAGTGACAGTAGAAAGTTCCGACACTGAAAGTGGGTCCTGTGGAGAAAACCTCCACAATATCCTTTGATAAGGACGGTGATAAGGATTGATAAGGACTTGACGGAACATCTGTTTGATATCAGCAATGTAGGCAATATGATTAAGACGAAAGTAAAGAGTAAAGAAACAATATCCTTTTGAAGTTTCGGTCCAGACAACAACGTGTCATTGAGACTAATATTCTTTGGGGTGACTGCCGAACAATCCCAGACTACTCTTAATTTTGTACTTAAGCTTTCCGGCTTTAGTACGCAATGATGTGCCAAAAAACATGATACGTCGACTTTTGGTTGACTAGATAAAACTAGACTCATGTGATTAGAATCGATATAGTCTTGCATGAAACTAGAATAGGCAGTGTACAGATCAGGATTTTTAAGTATTATGTTTTCTAGAAGTAAAAATCTACGATACGCTTGCGGATAAGTATTTCCTAGGTCAGGGTTTATTTTATCTTTAAACGGAAGATCTACCATGAATCTACCTACTCGGTTGTCGTACGACATCGCAGTAAAAATTGATTCCGCTTGTTTTTCTTCCTTTGATAAGATTTGTTTTTTAGGCAAATGTTCGATTTCCCAAAACCTAGGGATAATGACCTCCAAAGGAGGTGAATGACTCGTTAAAAAATAACTGGTTCGTTCCGTAAGAATACCTACTTCGTCCACTTTTCCCATGACGACCCAGCCAAACATGGTTTCAAGGGCTGAAGGTTGCCCTATTTGTCCAAGAACCCTGCCCTCCTTGAATATCTGTGCGAATAGCTCGCAACCAATAACTAGGTCCACAGGTCTAGATTTGAAATAAGATGGGTCGGCAAGTTTAAGGTTTTCCAAGTGTTTCCACTGATTATCGTTCAAAGTGAATGTAGGCATATTGAAACAGAGTTGTGGAACAACAATTGCTTCGAAATTAAGTAAAGGAGTGACCTGTCCTTGTGGCTTAATGTGACATTGAACGAGCCCTTTGGAAGTAAAAGAAGACATTTGATTTAATCCGAATATTTCAGTGGTGTAACTTCGCCTAGGCCCTGTCTGTGATCCAGAATCAAGCAGTGCCCATACAGGTTGAAAATTTCCGCAACCGTCCATAACATCTATTATGGCGGTGCATAAAAGAAAGGTACCTGAAGGTTCTGAGGTATTTAATGACACATGAAGATTATTGACAGGTGGTGTGTGAAAGACAGAACTAGTATCTTGGCTTCCAGACTCTTTATTAGTTTCTAAGATATGAGTTAAAGTGGTGGTGCCTTTTACTATTACAAGTCCTGCATGAATATTTTGATTTGCACGTGTCTACCCCATGCGAGGGATGAAAACACGCTAGACATCATTTTTTCTGCTTGACGAAAGATAGGCGATCGATAGGCGATAGGTCAAGAAATGTTTGTCATTTCGAAAGCACGTGACCTTGATTACACCGGAAACATTTTATTCCCGTACTTGAATTAGTTGAGGTTCCAGCCAGTCCTATAAAAGGTGAATTGGGTGATTTATAGGTAGGCTTTTGCCCAAACTGATTTTGCATAGAATTTGATTTTTGATAGGTAGGCTTTTGCCCAAACTGATTTTGCATAGAATTTGATTTTTGATAGGTAGGCACCTTTTTGGGTGCTGTTGATTGAGGAAGTGATTCCAAAACTTTACATCTTTTTTCTAGAAATTGAAAAAGTGACTGAAAAGTGGGAATTTTGGTATTAGTATTGGCGTGACTCATTTCGAAATTTGAACGCGTCGGAATATCCAATTTTTCTAACAAAATGAAAAATACTCTGCCAATCTATGGGCACCTAAGCTCACACTAGGTATAGTGTGAGCTAATATAATCAAAAACTGAAATATAATAATGAATTCTAGACTCAATTACCTTTCGTTTGATACCACACAAGCCATGTTTTGACTTAAACTCAAATTTTTCAAATCTACCCCCACCCCTTTAAAAAAACTAAAATGTATTTTGTTTAACTCCAGACTCATTTACCTTTCGTTTGATATCACAAACGCCATATTTTCACTTAAACTCTAATTTTTGACATCTACCCCCACCCTTTTTTTTTAAATAAACTAAAATTCATTTTGTTTAACTCCAGACTTAATTACCTTTCGTTTGATATCACACACGCCATATTTTCACATAAACTCTAATTTTTGGAATCTACCCCCACCATTTTATTTGGCTTGCGTTCGGTGGATTTTGTTCGTTTTTAAATGGGACCATCACGGCCCAAGACCCAACTTAGGTACCAAATTTTATTAAAATCGGACAAGCGATTTTTGAGTTATGCGGGTTGGTCTTTACAGACAGACATACAGACAGACAGACAGACATACAGATAGACAGACAGACAGACAGACAGCAAAACAAAAAAGTTTCAAAATCATCTGAAACGCAAAGATATATAAAAATTTTTGAAATCGGAGCAACTTTTTTTTTTCTCGAAAAAATTAGGATCACTATAGCTCACACTACTTATATAGTAGTAGTGTGAGCTAAAATAATAAAGTCCCAACTGTCAACGTCAAAGCTAAGTGATTTTAAAACTTCTAGGGATTCTGAAAAGGTGTCAATTAAATTACGCAATTCTTTAGCTGACTCGTTTTTTAATGTAGAGTTCATAATTGTGCTCAAAGCATCATTTGCGAGGTCTCGCTTGTTTTGATATCTATTGACTAATTTGTCGTAAGCACTTTTATAATTTTGATCAGATAAGCTAATCCCTGATATCAATTCTAAAGGCTTATCCCTAGATATGAAAATAAATATTGAAGTTTTCGCACGTTACTTAGACTTTGATTTTGATCTATAATGTTATTAAAAAGATCGAAAAAGCTTGGCCATAACTTTTTATGACCTCGAAATATGGGAATACCTAACTCTTTGAGTTTTGGAGTTTCAGATTCGTTTTGAAAAACATATGATCGCGAAAAGGATGGGGTCTCAACCGGAAATATTTCAGAGTAAACCCCTTTACACGCATAAAAATATTTACGAGCTTCTGAAAGGATCGCATCCTGCGTTTTAAACTCCTCGTCGTCCGAGTCGTCTATCATCATAATGACATCATTATGTGCCAGCATGCATTTATCGAAAGTTTCATCCAAGTCGGAATACCTCACTTGAAACTCGTTTCTCGCTTTTGCGTCCGTTGCCGCGGTTTGTGAAAACACATAACACTCGGTGATCGCAGATAAAAACCCTTGCGTTTTTGCACGGCTTTTTTGATAGACATGATTTTACCTTTGAAATGACGAAATTGTCGGTAAATATACAATTAACGCTAAATTAATGCTTCTGAAATAGAAAAATGACGAATTGTCGAAAATATGCACTAATTTATCGCAATTGATGAAAATTGTTTTAAATATCGAAATGGTATGGAACAAATCTAATCACAGAAATGTTGTTTGTTTGTTTTGATTGATTCTCGATTTTTGTTTACTGAAGTGACCACGCGGTAAACCCTGCGTTACCATAGCAGCGGACCGAAAACAGGTGAACTGCGCCGAAACCGAAGGTCGAACGAACGAAAATCTACGGTTCAATACGATTGGCAAAATTCAAGGCCGTGTGATCTCGGCGAAAATGTGAAAAAGGCCGACTTATTAATACCGTCGTATGGAGTAAATTTAAAAATTCGGTTCGAAGGAACACTTTATGTTTGCCCGCAGTTAGAAAAACGATAACTGCAGTGGACTGTATATATTTTAATTAATGAAAGCGCGAACAAACATAAATATATTGATACGAAGCACGAAATAATCAAAGGACCATAGGTTAATTGCTGTTACCACACAACGGAAATCAGAAACAAAGTACTCACCAGTTTGCAGCCAATTTCTCCACGTTCCAGGGGCCCCTTTCTGGATCTAATGATGGCACCACGTAGCTGAAGGGCTGAAGTTTCCAGTTCTATGCTTCAGTACACCAAAATCGAGCACTTTCAAGTGTAGAAATTTGTAAATGTTGGAGAAAGTAGTTAACACGCCATTTTCTCGAGGCGGTAGAAAAGGATCTCTCTGATTCTTGGTGCGCATGTCAAAATGCGCGAAAAATGTACTCTGTCCGTCATCCAATTGTGTGGTTTTAAAATTAAAAACAACCGCGAAATTTAGCAGGAGCTAACACAATAGTGTATATGTCTTCTTATAGTAAACCTCGGATATAGCGAACCAGTTTCCGTGCAATCTTCGAGTTCACTATATCAGGAGTTGACTGTATTTAAATTTGACCATGTAAAGAGCGTTGAAAATGCTACACATTTTTTGCAGAATAATTATTTTTATTTCAAATATTTATTTTTATTATTTAAAAAACAAACAAGAGGTATTCTTAAAATAAATAACAAATTAATTCAAAAACCATAATTTAATAAAGAAAATAATCACATAAAAGATTAATTTTACATTACTGGGTTTACAGATTTTTTACTATATGATTGGTATAAAGCGAAAAATTAATTAGATTGCTGGTTCATAAAATTAGTTTACCAATCACCTGCGAATAATTTAATTAATTATGAAATCTGAACTGAAAATAATTACGAACAGTTGAAGATGCACTTACCCCTGTTTTTAAAGCGTGTTGTTCGTGACGTCTTTCACACAGAAGTGATTTTTCGACAGCAATTGTCATATATCGAAGCGCGCACACCCCCAATGTACAAATTCAACTGGTTGAGTGCGCGAAGATGCAATTGAACATTGCTCAGAAAGTAAAATAAAATAAAGTTTTCAATCGCATTCGCCAAAATTCTTAAAGACAAATACGAACGTATAAACGCGAGAAAAATATTAAAATAAAACAAAATTCTTATACCCAAAAGTATATTTACAAAGGCGAGTGAATTTTGGACATTCTGCCCGCCTAAAAATTACATTGATGTAATTTTTAAATGTTTTCAGGTTCAAAGTCCATCGGTAAAGGACATAGCTTTACCAGAGGTCTCTGAAATATTCCTGAGACAGTGCGCACAGTGGCAACACGTGAGATTTGATCTTCACCTGGGTGAAGGGCAATAATTCTACCAAGCGACCATTTTGTCGGTGGTAAATTATCCGACTTTATGTGTACCATAGTACCTATAGCAGGGGCGGGACAAGTGGGTTCCAGCCACTTGGACCGCTGCTGCAGTGTATGTAAATATTCCTTAGAATAACGCGCCCAAAAATCCTGATGTAATCTTTGGATCATCTGCCATCTAGAGAGGCGGTTTAGTTTGATACTGGTTACATCAGGATCGGGTAAACTACAAACAGGTTCTAGAGTCAAAAAATGATTTGGTGTCAACGCAGACAAATCATTGGGGTCGCTAGATAAAGGAGACAATGGTCTAGAATTTAATAGCGCTTCCACTTGTACTAAGACCGTATAAAGCTCTTCGTACGTTAAAATCTGGCTTCCGATAACGCGATACAAATGCGTTTTTACCGCCTTTACTCCACTTTCTGCTAATCCAGAAAAGTGTGGCGCCCCTGGGGGGTGAAAAAACCACTCAATGGATTCCGCGGCTGCCGCTTGTTTAAATATTATCTGTAATTCCTTATTTGCACCCTTAAACGTAGTTCCTTGGTCTGATATTATTTTTGAGACCCTTCCTCGACGTGCCATAAAACGCCTTAAAGCACACAGAAAAGCTTCGCTAGAATAATCCGAAACTAATTCGATATGAAGAGCCTTGGTAGAGAAGCAAACGAATATGCAGATCCAAGCCTTAAGCGTTTTATTTCCGCGAACTTTTCTGCTTAATGATATGGATATTGGACCCGCATAGTCACAACCGACTACGGTAAAACTTTTGACAGCAGATATGCGTAATTTGGGTAAGTTTCCCATTTTTGGTTCAAAAGGTTTCGGATTAAGTCGCCAACAATTTTTACAGTTAGCGATAACGGTTCTTATCGCCCGCTTAGGAGATAATATCCAGAAATTTTGAAAAATTAAGAACTGTAAAGTTTGCAAACCTGGGTGCAAATAAGATTTATGATAGTGTTCAATGAGGAGCGTAGTTAATCTATGTTGTCGTGGTAAAAGAATCGGGTGTTTCTGGTCATATGAAAGATCAGAATATCGGAGGCGACCTCCAACCCGCAATATATTTTTATTATCAAGAAAAGCGTCTAACTTTCTAAAAGGCTTTGAAATGCGTTTTTTCGCATTAATATTTGAGATTTCTTGAGAAAATGTGACTGTTTGAACATGCCTGATCAGAAAAATAAGAGCGAGATTAAGTTCTGACAGGACTATGGGTCCAGTACGATAAGCAAGATTTCTTTTAAAGCAGATAAAACGATACCAGATAGCGATTATCCTTTGAATTTTAGAAAGCGAAGAATATTTGTTTAAAATAATATCAAAAAACTTGTTTTCTGTAAATGCGACCAAAGTTATTTTCCTTTCTTCACCAAGAACTTCGTCCGAATCCAATGGTTCAGAATAAATGCTTGGTGGCCAATGCTCATCAGGCATTGAAAGCCAATCTGGACCGCACCACCAAAGTGGCGTATTTAACAATTCTGACGGCAACAAAGTTCTTGTTGCACAGTCTGCGGGATTATCATTTGTGCGTACATGCTGCCATATTGCAGCTGGTAGTTTATTTTGAATTTTCGCAACCCGGTTGGCGACAAATGTTTTGTATCTATAAGGGGGATTTTTAATCCAGCTAAGAGCGATTGTGGAATCTGACCACGCGAAAATTTTAGAAATTTTAATTTTATCTCCTAGAATTTTTAAAATTGCGGAAACAAGATCAACCAGTAAAACAGCGGCTACTAGCTCTAATCTCGGGATTGAAATTGTTTTTACCGGAGCGATTTTTGCTTTAGCAGCAATGAGAAAAGTGCAGATTTTATTATTTTGTAAAACGCGAAAATACGCTATACTAGCGTAAGCTTTTTCTGACGAATCACAGAAAGCGTGAAGTTGACATTCTGTAAAATTATCAATAATAAAACGTCGCGGTAAAGAAAAGTTTTGAATAAGGCCTAACTCAGATTTATATTTTAACCAACGTTGGCGTATAAAGGGGGAAACTTCCTGGTCCCAGTCATATTTTTGTTTCCACAGAAGCTGCAATAGATCTTTGGAGAACAGGCTCAGAGGTGAGAGCCATCCTAGTGGATCAAAGCATCTTGCAATTTCTGACAGAATCGTGCGTTTTGTACATTCTCGTTCCAATGGATCTACGCGATAGGTAAAAATATCTTTACAAGGAATCCATTGTAAGCCTAAAATTTTTATTGTTTCAGATTCTGAATCGAAATTAAACGAGTTTGAGTGCAAGTAAGACTCCGGAAGGTCTTGTAAAAATGACTTATTGTTGCTTGCAAATTTTCTAAGTTCGAACCCACCGTTTCCCAATAGTTCTATAAGTTGATCGCGTAAATTTCTAGCTTCTGAGAGGTTATTTGCATTACAAATTAAATCATCAACGTAAATTGAGGTTTTGAGTACCTCACGAGCTTGAGGAAACTTGTTTCCTTCATCCTGTGCTAATTGAGCAATGACGCGGTTAGCGAGATATGGAGAAGAGCTCAGACCAAAAGTGACCCGTTTAAAACGCATGTCTTTTATGGGCTCGTTGGGAGTGAATCTCCATATTATTCTTTGAAAATCCCTATGAATAGGGGCAATTAAAACTTGTGTAAACATGCTTTTAAGATCACAAGTAAAGACCACAGAAGAAATACGAAAACTGAGAAGTAGAGCAAAAACTTCTTTTTGAAGTTTTGGGCCCGTAAGAAGGGTGTCATTTAGCGAGGGTGAATTTTGATTTGGACGAGACGATCCGTCGAAAACAATTCGAATATTGTCACCCTTGGCTACGCAATGATGGGGTAAGTAAAAAGAGTTTTTATTTATTTCTTCGTCAGGAATAATTTCAAGATAATCATTGTTAATATATTCTTGAATAGTATCTGAATATTTTTTATAAATATTAGGATTTAAAATTAAGCGTTTTTCAAGCGAAAAAAATCTTCTTAAAGCCAATGAGCGCGTTGCATGAAAATCAAATTGCGGAGGCGTATTATCTTGGAAAGGTAGTTCTACCATGTATCGCCCTGTTTCGTCTCTACAGTGAGTCTCAACAAAGCTTTTCTCGGCAAGAATATCGGAGGGCGAGCAAAAATTTGCTTTAGGTAGCTCTTCTAATTCCCAAAAGCGTTTTAAAGCGTGGTCTAGCGATAGTGAATCGGATTCATTTACAGAGCAAAATAAAGCGGTTGAATGTGATTGCGATTTAATTTTATTATTTTTATTTTTTCCCATAATAATATAGCCAAAAATACTATTAAGAAGAATTGGTTTGTTGGGGCCATTATCAATGCGCCCTTCGCGTAAAATATAGGGAAAAATATCAGCGCCCAAAAGAAAATCAATATTAGCGGGTTCTTGGAACGTAGGGTCCGCGAGGGGTACATTTTGAAAATCAGAAGTATCTATATTACCTAAATAAGTGCTAGGAATTTCCGAACACAACTTGGGTAAGATCACAGCGTCGACTGACATGCGTGGTTCCGTTTGATTATACGGTTTGATAATACAAGTTACTCCTCCCTGAGAGGTAACTTCATTCATAGATCCTAATCCTTGAATAGAAAGGGATAAACTATAGCGTGGAAGTGAAAGTTTTTTGAAAAACTTCAAAGAGACGTAACTGCATTCTGAGCCAGAATCAAGAATAACCCTAGCTTTTTGAAAAATGCCACGAGAATCCATAACCTCGATAATAGCGGTAGATAAAATTGTATTCTGAGCGTGCGAATTGGAGAAGTAATTTAAGGTATTTTGCGAATTTTGAGGTAAATTTTCCATACCTGTTTGTGGCGGTTGCTGAAAAGCGCGAGAGGTTGGCGAATTATTTTGCTGAGGCGAGATATTACCATTAAAAGCAGGCGAATTATTTTGTGAAGAACTTTGCGGGTTATTGTATTGCGAATTATAAAAGGGGGGTCGTACATTAGAATTGTAATTATTTTCAAGATTCGTGCGGTTAGAAGTATGTGGACTGTAATTGTTGTTATTTTTAAAAATATGTAAAAGAGAGTGATGTCTATTAGATTGACAGTAACGACAAACAGACTGCGATTGACATAAAGCTAGGTTATGTTGCCCACTTAAACAATTAGGACACCAGTTGTTGTCTTTAGCTAACTGAAAACGTTCAGAGGAATTTTTATTTTTAAATTCTAAGCATCTGTAAATATTATGGTCACGTGATTGACATAAAAGACAAGATTGATTTGAATTATTTAACTTTGTATTATTATTTCGACTTGCATTACCAAAAAATGCAGATGTTTGTCTAGGTTTTGACTGATTAGAAGAAAATCTATTTTTTGTGTCTGTTTTTAAAGGTGAAGAAAAATCAGTTTTAGTTGAAAATTCTACCGCTTCTATAGCGTTACATCGTTTTAGTACAAAATTCTTTAAATCGTCAAAAGTAGGAACTTGAGATGGATCATTAAGTTCAAGTTCAAATCGCGTCATGGTCTCCTGATCTAAATGTTTACTGAAATTATAGTATAGCAAAAAAGACCAATCATCTGTGGGAAAACCAAGTACCTTAAGGGCGGAGAGATTTTCACTATATACGTCAACTATTGTGCGCAATTGTTTTGAATTTTTAGAATTTGTTACGTAAGGAACATTATCCATTGTTTTTAAATGTGAAAAAGCAATAAGCCGTTTGTTATCGTAGCGGTTTTTTAGCGATTCGAGAGCAATTGAATAATTAGCGGCGGCTAAAGGAGTGCTTTGCACCAGTGCTAGCGGGGGTCCCTCTAGGGAGTTTAAAAGATGGTTAAATTTCTCTATATTCGAAATATTTGTGTTGTCAACTAGCGCATTAAACATGTCCATAAAATTTCTAAATTGTCTAATATCGCCGGAAAATTTTGGAACTTTCAAATTAGTCAAGTTTGGCGGTCGATTACCACTAGATAGTCCCGAAGCAGAGGATGCGTCGGTTTCAACCTTCAGTGTTGGCTTTTCAAACAGCGCGGTATACTTAGCGTAATTGTAAGATCGTAAGTATTCAAAGTCTTTTCTCACTCCTTCTTCGGTATCAATTTCAAAATCGTCGGTCGCTGACATTAAAGATATAAGATTTTGATGATATTTAGCAAAATCGTTAACCACTTGATCAATTTGAGCGTACATAATTTTAAACTGAAGTTTAGCCGTCTCGTCAGCATCAGAAGCCGCGTCAGCAAAAGTTTTTAATTCTTTCATTTGATTATGACACATTGTGCGAAGGGTCTTATACGATTTAATCTTAGCCGCGGACATGATGATCCTTTATTTAATGCAGATGGGTATAATAAAGAAAAGCAAAACTAAATTTTTAATTATTTTTAGCAATTTAGGGATATTACGCGGTATTTTTAACAATTTAGCCAAATAAAATCAATTTATTAAAATCAATTATTGGTAAAATTATCAATTTATTTAGTGATACTAATAAATAAAAGGGAAAGCGAATTATTAATAATATAATTTTTAATTGAATTTAACCATATTATTTTAGCGAATTAATAAATTTTTATAAATTAAGTAACGGTGAAAATAGCGAATTATTTATTTACCTTTGTTAGTTAATAAGAGCGAAAACGAACTATTTATTTATATTTACTAATAAATAAAAGCGAAATATTTTTTAATAGTTAAGGGGAATTGCGCGGTGCGAATTAGCGATAATTAATTAACTTAGCGACATGCAATAGCGAGTTATCTACTAGCGATCCCAATAATTTGTAAATATAGGCAAGTAAGAAGCTTAAATTATAAACCTCTTTACACAATAAATAATACTATGGCACCCATAAAGCTGCAATAAAAGTTCTAAACTAAAGCAGCAGTAATAAAATAAAATGCAGATAGGACCTACTGGTAAGCCTATATCATATGCCGATAAATTACGTGCAATTGTTTATGTATATGTAACCTGCCTAAAACCTACTACTCATTTTAGGAAAGAATGTTAAAGAAAAAAAAACTGGAATGATAAGATAAAAATATTCAATGACCTTGAATTTATTTCTCCGAAACAAATTTATAAATCGTCAAAGACGGAAAACCAAAACACGTTGAAAATTGAAAAAAACCTATTATACTTTTTATTATTAGCGAAGCGAATAAAAACTTTCAAACGCATCCGGCTCGAAGGACCAAAAATGATTGGTATAAAGCGAAAAATTAATTAGATTGCTGGTTCATAAAATTAGTTTACCAATCACCTGCGAATAATTTAATTAATTATGAAATCTGAACTGAAAATAATTACGAACAGTTGAAGATGCACTTACCCCTGTTTTTGCAGCGTGTTGTTCGTGACGTCTTTCACACAGAAGTGATTTTTCGACAGCAATTGTCATATATCGAAGCGCGCACACCCCCAATGTACAAATTCAACTGGTTGAGTGCGCGAAGATGCAATTGAACATTGCTCAGAAAGTAAAATAAAATAAAGTTTTCAATCGCATTCGCCAAAATTCTTAAAGACAAATACGAACGTATAAGCGCGAGAAAAATATTAAAATAAAACAAAATTCTTATACCCAAAAGTATATTTACAAAGGCGAGTGAATTTTGGACACTATAATAATACCAGAAACTAATATAAAATTATACTCGTTTCTGGTAATACCATGCAGAAAATAGAAAGACAATAAATAAAAATTGGTGGGAGGAAAAAAAGGGGACTTACTTAGTCTAATAATTGGTACAGGACTCCCCCTTAATTCCTGGTCTGGCCTTAGTTGTCGTTATGGGGCCAAGCCACGCTTTGACTTATTCTAGACTGTGGCTCGGGCTGGCCAAATCGTATCTACAAGAGCCGGTGACACAGAACTCTACGTTATCCATACCAAAATAATTCACCGTCAAATAGTGTCATATTATCCTTCAAATATATGTGCCTACTTTAGTTAATAACGAGACGTGTCCTGAAGTCGCTAATTAAGCAAATTGTATGAATAGATTTACAGGTGCGTTAACATCTTATAGTAACAGTTTAGACTCTATTGCAAGTATGTCATATAAACCCATTTATAAAAATATGATGATGCTGCCACACCTCACTCCAGTTGGAGGACAGACACGCACTTAAATAAAATTTCGCCCCTGGTTAAACCTACATAATCTAAAAACATTATATTATTAATATTTTTTGTTGGCACATGTGTCATTTGCGCCCCCCTTATATATGTGTCTTATGATGCCTTGTTGCTGCCTGGCTGCTGACAAGGCACACCATCTAGACTATAAAGGTTTTTAAGATCCACCTACGTAAGTTGAAAAGAGTTTTTTTATATAAAATAGCTGTCATATAGGTCCCGTAAGTTTAAAATAACTATACTGCCCGACCTACATTTACTATAAGCTGGGCACACCTATAAAAATTTTAAAATATTTTACTTTCAAGCCACATCATGTAGTACCAAGAATCTCTTTAAAAATTGTGTATCATATGGACCTTAAAAAACTAAATTGTCTTTGCTGCCAAACATCCGCCTGATCTAAGAACAGGCTCACCTTCCATTAATATATTTGAGGCTGAAACTCATCTACACGCCAAAATAGCAAGATGATTTTTAATTATTTTGTGTCATATGGATCATCAAATAATAAATTGGATATGCTGCCAAACATCTGCCTCACCAAAGGACTGGCACACCTTCTATATTTATAATTGAGGCTGAACTTATCTATATCACTAAATATCAAGATAGCTTTTATTATTGTTTGTCATATAGACCCTCAAATAATAAAATGACTATAGTGCCAAAAATTTGCCTGACAGAATGACTGGCACACGTCCTATAATTATACTTGAGACTCAAAGTCATCTACATCGTTAAAAAGGAAGAAGGTTTTTAATTACTTTGTGTCATATGGATCCTCAAATACTAAATTGACTATACTGCCAAACATCAGCCTGATTGAAGGACTGACACACTTCTTATAATAATATATATGTAAGGCGGTTTTTAATTTCTGTGTGTCATATAGACCGTCAAATACTAAGTTGACTATTCTTCCAAACATCAGCCTGATTGAAGGACTGGCACACGTCCTATATTTATAATTGAAGCTGAACTTATCTAAATCACTAAATATCAAGAAAGTTGTTTATTATTGTTTGTCATATGGACCCTTAAATAATAAAATGACTATGGTGCCTAAAATTCGCCTGACAGAATGACTGGCACACGTCCTATAAGTATCCTTGAAGCTCAAAGTTATCTACATCATTAAAAAGGAAGAAGGTTTTTAATTACTTTGTGTCATATGGATCCTCAAATACTAAATTGACTATACTGCCAAACATCAGCCTGATTGAAGGACTGACACACTTCTTATAATAATATATAACGATAAACCTAACCTACACCACTAAGTACCAACATGGTTTTTATTATTTATATGTCATATGGACTCTTAAATAATAAATTCACTTTGCTGCTTAACATCTGCTTGACCAAAGGACTGGCACACCTCATGCAGTAATATCACTAAACTCATCTACATCACTAAATACAAAGACGGGTTTTAATTATGCTGTGGCATATGGACCCCTCAAATAATAAATTGACTATGGTTCCAAACACTAGCCTGACCGAACGACTGGCACACCTCTTATGCATATTTTTAAGGTTAGTGCAGGCGCTGTAGGTAGTTGAGTATGCAAAATATGAGGACCGCACTTTGACAGTGGATTCTAGCTAAGAATAATTCACAGATTAACGATCTGGGTATTGCCAAGCCAGGTTTTGGTCCAATTTTTTTTTATTGACCCTCCTCGATAGTCGTGTTTGAATTTCTGAAAATTTAACTATGTTGTTGCTCTAAAGCCACAATGACAGATACATGAATAAAAAATGTGTAAGACCTAACCTAAAAATAAAATTATATTATTTTTTAAATTTTAGCTAAAAAAACCTCCAAAACCCCCCAGACCCCCCAAAACCTAAAATTTTTATGTTTTCTTCAAATTTTCTTAAAAACTAAGCATCTTAGTAAAAAATATGTTATTACCTTTATTGTAGACAATAAAATTTCCTTTTCAACGATATACAAGTCAGTGGGGTATGACCAAAGACAAACTCTCCAGCGGCGCCCGTTTAATGAGGTAATGCAAAAAAATTAAAAAAAGAAACACTGCATATTACTTATTCTCCCTGATTTTCTTGAAAACCAAGCTCTCCATTAAAAATTGTGTCCTAAAGTCGGTTGTAGACAATAAAATTTCCTTTTAGACGATGTAAACTAGAGCAGGATTAGTTTTGTTTATAACAATTAAGGGGCCTCCTTAAATTACCTCAATTTTGAAAAATCACCAAACTTACCAATTTTTTTACTAGTTTTATCCAATTTTCTCAAAAACTAAGCTTTTTAGGAAAAAAATATTTAACACTTTATTGTAGAAAATAAAATTGTATTTTTAATAAAGTTCAAGCTAGTGCGGTCAGACTAATACCAAACTTTCCAGCGGCTTCCGTTTATTGAGACAATTTTAAAAAAATTAAAAAACCACCTGTTTGTCACATGTTTTACCCGATTATCTTAAAAACCAAGCCTTCTATCAAAAATCATGTTCCTTAGTCGATTGTAGACAATGAAATTTTGTTTTAGCTGCTGTATCACGAAGTAAGATTAATAATTTAGTGATTTTTCAAAATTGATGTAATTTACGGACGACCCTAAATTGTTGTAAATAAAAGTAATCTTACCTTATTACACACCGTTTTAAAGAATACTTTATTGTCTACAATTAACTATAAAACCTAATTTTTTATAGAGAGCTTAGTTTTCAAGAAAATCGGGCAAATCATGTAATAAACATATTTCTTTTTTACTTTTTTTTTACATCACCTCAATAAATGGACGCCGCTGAAGAGTTTGTCATTGGTCGTACCTCATTAACTAATACACCGCTGAAAAGAAAATTTTGTTGTCTATAATAAAGCTAATTACATATTTTTTCCTAAGAAGCTTAGTTTTTGAGAAAATTTTAAGAAAACCTCAAAATCTTAGGTTTTGGGTGGTCAGGAGGGTTTTTGGGGGTTTTTGCAGCTAAGATTTAACAAACTAACAAAAATTTTTATTTAGGTTGTATTTTACACATTTTTGATTAATTTCTCTGTTATTGTAGCTTTAATGTGTCAAGTTAGTTAAATTTTTAGAAATTCGAACACGGCTATAAGAGCAGGGGGCATAAAAAAAATTCGACAAAAACCTGGCTTGGCAATATCCAGATCGTTATTCTGTGACCTTTTGTTAGCTAGAATCCATTGTCAAACTGCGGTCCTCATATATTGCACTAGGTAGAAGGGTTACCTATTTACATAATTAAATACAAAGAAGGTTTCTCATTTTTCTGTTTCATATGGCCCGACAAGCACGAAATTTCCAAATTATGCACTTACTTACGAATTTAGACTCTATAATAATCGCTCTGCAGCCAATTAAGATTATAGTAGGACTTTTTTCCTTTTTGTTTTATTGTAGTTCTCTGCTTATCGACCAGTCAAATTGCACTTTGAGAGAAAAAAAAATTATTAGCTAAAGCATTAAAAATTGTAGAGCGGCGAAAAACGAAGTTACAAAAAATAAATGTGTGAGCAGGTGCGTTTCGGGTTAGGTTTGTGGGGGTAAAAAGGGGCAAGGAATCGTATTATTGTGATATCCGGCGAAAGTTGACGTTGGAGAAAACAGTGACATACATAAAAGTCATAGGTCATAAAAGTATCTAAACATTTTTTTAATGTCATTTTTAACATAACCTCAAAATGAAAAAAAACCGTTTTTTTTTGTTTTTTTATTTTTGCAAAAATAATGTCAGCTTAACAAAACTTCGTAAGAGTAGAGATCTTTGGGTGCTTAATGTTTACAATATTTTACAAACAAAAAAATTAAGAAGTTTCTAAGATATTTGTTTTTTACGATCAAAAACATTTTTTTTTAATTGAAATTGCATCTTCAGAAAATCATTGTATCCAGTTCTGCTTATACTCACTTTTTGACATTAAGATATAGTTTTTGGCGACATAAAAAAAATAATTGTTGTAATTTAAAAACATGTCCGAGAAGGGAAAAACTTTAAAAAAATTGTCACAATATTTTATACTTAAGTTCCTGGTAGTTATTTTATAAGTTTTGAAATAGTTTTTAAAAAATGGCTATTATTATGGCTAAGAAAAATAAAAAAATTACGTTTTTTTTTTATTTTTCTCGAACATTTTGAGGTTGTGTAAAAAATGACATCTACAAATTTTTTAGACATTTTTATGGCAAATGACTTTTCTTTATGTCACTTTTTTCTCCGACAACTTTTGCCGAAAATTGCATTTATTTTTTTTAACTTCGTTTTCCGCCGCTCTACAATTTCCAATGCTTTAAGTCCTGTTAATAATTTTCTTTTTTCTTGCCATAAAATATGGTAATTTCACTAGCCTATTAGGATTGGCTGTACCATAGGACGGAAATCTTTATGGATCCAGGATAACAATATTGCATAAATTAAATTATGTACGACAAAAATGACGACCATGACAGATTATATGACCCTAGGGGTGTCCCAGGTCAAATATGACCTAAAATCTACTAATGCATTAAGAGAAAGTCAGTCTAGTGATACCTTGTTTGAAGTTCTCTTAAATATCTTTACAATCGTGTAAAAGTTTTGAAAATCCGTTGATTAGTTTTCGAGATATTAGCTTTCAAATTTTCAAATTTAACATTGAATGATAAAATAAAAATTAAATCTGAAAAATATAAAATTTTAATAAAATTTTTATTTTATCAGTTCATGTTAAATTTGAAAGTTTGAAGGCAATTATCTCAGAAACTAACAGATAGATTTTTGAATTTACTCAAAATATAAGGGTAAAGTGTACAAGTGTTCTAACTTTTGTAGTTCGGGGCCTAAGACGGAAATTTAGGGGCTTGTCTGCATTTTCGCGTACCGTGACGAAATTTGGAACAAGGTTACCAGACACCTAGAGATGCCATTTTAGAAGTAGTGCTCCGGTGGAACCCAGTGCAGGGCCAAGATACAATTGAGGTGGGACAGGAAAAATTGATAAATTAAATATAAAACTAGTTTCGCGTACAATTTTTGTTTCTTTAACTTTATAGGTATGTAGCTTATAAATTCAAAAAATCTATTAAAATTAAAGGTTTTTTTTGAGGGGGAGCGGGAGCAAAACTTACGAGGATAAATTGTAAAAATCTTGTTTCGTCTAAACTGGTCGTGTGAGGTATCGATTTCTAGGTAATTTAGTATTCTAAACCAAAATAAATATCAATTGAGTCAATACGTCAAACTGTTCACATGATATGTCAAAAACTTAATCTGCCGGGGATTATTTAAAATACCTGACCAAGCCTAACTTAATAAAATTTGATAACTTAGTGTAGTGTAGTAAAAGTTAAAGTGGACACTTGTAATGGGTTTCTAGTGCACGGCTAATATCGATAAAATTTTAGTATGTTTTTCTTCTCACCTTACTGATCAATAAAGTTCATATCATTATTTTTGAGACAACTTTTCACAACTTTTTTTGTTGGCCTATGCTATTTATTATGGTAAACAGCTGATAACTGTCAAAAAGTTATCTCAAAAATTATGATATGGCATATAGGTGTCATTAGACCGATTTCATCCTATGACTAGTATCGGAGATACGGAGGCAATTCAAAAGATATTGCACTAAAACGGTAAAAATATTGTGGTTTGATTTTTAAAAGATTTTTTGTACGAATCTCAAAAGCCTCTTACATTTTAGCATGTTTTTAGCATTAGTTGTTTTGTTCTATACGGGGGATATCTAAAATGTCTGCAAACCTGTAATGAGTTTCTAGTGCACGGCTAATATCGATAAAATTTTAATATGTTGTTCGTCTCACCTTACTGATCAATAATTGTCATGGGTCCAATTCCATCCTATGACTAGTACCGGAGATACGGGGCAATCCAAACGATATTGCACCAAAACGGTAAAAATGCTGTGGTTTGATTTTTAAAAGGTTTCTTTGTACCAGTCACAAAAATATCTCTTATGTACATAAATTAGCATGTTTTTAGTAAAAAATATAGATTTTCTATACGGAGATATCAAAAAGTAAATTAAAATACGTACGTAAAATAATCGAAAAGATTGACTATATAGAACAAAATAAATGTATTTTTACCTCTAAAACCAAATTTTGATGAAACTTTTTTTACGAGGTACGCATAAAAAGTAGTGCAGTTATAAATTATAACCAAAACTTTCCTTAAACAAAATAATAGGATATGCTCGCCATGAGGAACATATCAGTTACCCATCTACCAATAACTTAGGGCGAGTCCTGGTTGCAGGTCATCGAAATAATGTCGAAGATTTACCCTAAATAATTGATTGACTATTGGAACAGAAATGCGAAAGAAGAATACAAAGTCTGATCCAAATAACGACTTTATTTATTTTTGAGACATCTACTATTTAGAGTATTAAGAAACTTTAATTGTTATTTTTAAATATTGCTTGATAGAATTTTGTTTTAAGAAAGTTGTTTGGTTACAATTTATAACTGCACTACTTTTCATGTGTACCTCGTAAAAAAGTTTCATTAAAGTTTGGTTTTAAACGTAAGAGGACATTTATTTTGGTCTATTCGAAAAGGTTGACTAGAACCTTTTCGGTTATTTTACCAACGTATTTTAATTAACTTTTTGGATACCCCCATATAGAAAATCAATATTTTTTGCTAAAAAACATGCTAATATATGTACATAAGAGATACTTTTGTGACTAGTACAAATAGAGCTTTTAAAACTCAAGCCACATCATTTATACCGTTTTGGTGCTATATCGTTTGAATTGCGCCCGTGTCTCCGAAACTAGTCATAGGATGGAATTGCGTTCATTACAACTATTTATTAGTAAAGTGAGACAAACAACATATTAAAATTTTATCGATATTAGCCGTGCACTAGAAACTCATTACAGGTTTGCAGACTTTTTGGATATCCCCCGTACAGGAAAATAACAATTTTTGCTAAAAATACGCTAAAACGTAGACGCTTATGAGATTCGTACAAAAAAACTTTTTTACCGTTTTAGTGCAATATCTTTTAAATTGCCCTTGTATCTCCGAAACTGGTCATAGGATGGAATTGGGCCCATAACCATTATTGGTCAGTAAGGTGAGACAAACAACATACTAAAATTTTATCGATATTAGCCGTGCACTAGAAACCCATTACAAGTGTGCAGGATCCTTTCTAGAATTTTTAATTTTTAACATAATCTGCCAATTCTTATGTACCAAAGCATACACTTTTAATAAAATTACATAATTGCATCCAATTTGAGATTGGTTGTCAAAAGTGAAAACTTAAATAGATATTTGAGAAATAAGGATAAAATTAAAATTACTGTATTTCATTAATAACTTTTTTACTTAAGAAAAAGTCATGACAGCTTTTATTTACATATAATTTTTTTATGGATTGCTGGTACTGTATACTATGTGTATCTTTTAAAAATTATTTTTTTACTATAACTTACCTACGCGTCGTTTAATTTTGTTGTTGTTCCACCAATTTAGTTAGCGGAAAAATATTAACATTTTGCCTAATTAACCGACCTTGTAGTTTTCATAATAACAAAGTTCAAATTATTATATTTTAATTTGAATACCCTGAATGTTTTAAAGTCTCTAACTAACAGCTACATAGGTGATTAATAGTTTAACTCTATTGTATATTTTCTAATTTTATAAGTGCTGGGAATAACGTTTTACGTATTTAAAAAAAATTATATTGACAAAAGAAACACCATGTATTTTCTTAAAATTACAAAGCTAAGTAAAACAAAAACGCCTTATTCTAGGTACAACAAGTAGTAAAATTATGGGGGTATCTTAAACTGCATAACCGATATAACGAAAAGTTTGAGACTACTATATTTTACATGATTTTTTCAATATCACCTTGTATCTTTCAGGATATTACAAAATTACACTAACTTAAATTTTTTTGTCATAGCCTGTAATGGGGAACAAACTGTGTCCAGTTTCGTTGCAAAAGTCTTATTAACGCAGTAGCTAGAATAAATAATGTAGAAAAACAGTAAAAATGACAGCAAAGTTGTTGTGGCCCAGTATATACGTTCAGGAAATGGTAATGATGTGGCACTTATCACAAAAATAGAGTACGATAAATGGTTTATAAACGAGAATATAGTGATTGCAATGAGATGCTTATTTGAGATATCTAGGGTTATTAGAATTTTCAGGACTATAATAAAAAATTACGAAAATACTTTATTGTCTAGTTACTTTTTAACACTCTGTATAAAAATTTTTATTTAAAGAAATAAAAGCTGTACTAGTATTGTTGTAAAGTGCTGTTTTTGGGTTTTCCATAGTGATTTGTAAAGTCGTCATAAAAAAACTACTTAATGATCATAAAACTTTTACTTATTTTTAAAAACAGCCTTCATATTTAACAGTTCACACTAATTTTTATTTTCTTTTCTTAAAATATAAATAAAATCTAAGTATCTTATACTTCGTATATATTTTTAAAAAGTATCCTTACGTCTCAGAAATCCACATACTTTTCCATCTTTTTATATTTTTTTAATTAAGAAGTATTAAATAAAACCCCCCTGTACTCCGACCCTGTATATGTCACACCCGTCCAGCAATTTTTATTTTAAAGAAAAACAATGTGCTTATGTCCACATTAAATTTTAACACCTTATCTTGCATAACTAAGCTTCTGGATTTTTTTTCTACTCAATACCCACACCATAAATTTCTCAAAGAAAAATTAATTATTTTTTATTTTTTGAAAGAAAATAAAGCAATAAAACCTCTTTATCACTTAAAATAAAAGTGTATATGTCCTTAGTAGTAGTAGTAGTGGGGGGGTTGACCCGCAGGTCTGACAAGTAGGCCAGAGTAGGCCCTTTTTGCCATATGTCCTTATAATCGATGCCAAGTTTCATTGCTCTAGGTTTACATTTGAATTTTATAAAGAATTTTAATGAGATAGATGCAATTAAAAATAAAACACCCTGTATCTTGACTCTACACTGGGTTCGGGATGAGCACCACTTCGTGAAATAATACTATCGTGTTGTACTATAACCGTGCCAAGTTTCATTACGGTAAGCAAAAATGCAGACAAAAGTGGCTTAGGCTCCGGCCTATTGGGTTAAACATTTTTCTCAAGAGCGAATGAAACGCAGGTTTTAGAATAGAATTTTAAAAATGACAAACAATATGAGATGTTGAGCTCTTTATTTTTGAATATATTAGGGACTGGCCAACGGAATGGTTGTAAAACAGTGCCCGAGAATAGCAAGCTTTTCTCGGCCAGTACGACAAGTACGAAAAATCCTAATGCGCACGCACACAAAGAGTAGAAAGTAGAATAGACGAAAACAATTTAAACAAAACGTAGTAAAAGCAATTTAAGGCAAACATACTTTTGTCAATCCGTAAAAATGGCGAAAATAATATGGTCGAAAATTAAACGCACGATACGCAATGAAGAAGAGACGCAAAATTCATCGAAACGTAATATATATATAATATATATATATATATATATATATATATATATATATATATATATATAACTGTATATAACTCAGCTGCAAAAAACTACCGATGTTACCAAATGTAGTATTACATCATACCCGCCTAACTTAAGAGCCTGTCAAAACCTAACCGGTCAGCGCCAGTTCCACGAATTTAACCAAGAAATTTTGCTAAATTTGACAACATCGGACCTTCATTTTCGACTTTTCTACGGTTCGATCTTTTTGCATTTCGACAAAACTACGTTTCGATGATTTTGCGTCGTTTCTCCATTGCCTATCGAGCCTTTAATTTTCGACATTTTAACGGATCGACAAAACTACTGTTCGTTTAAATTATTTTCGACAACTTTACGGATCGACAACAATACATCTTCCTTGAGTTGCTTTCTGCTCTTTTATTTTTGTACGGTTTGGCCTTTTTGCGATTTGACTTTTTTACGGTTCAATTATTATTTGGTTTTCGACTGAACTCTGTTTCGATGCTTTTACGTTTTAACTATATATCTTCAATAATTTTACGGATCGTCAAATCTACGTTTCTTCTATTATTTTAGTCTATTTTACTTTCGATTGTTTGTTATTTTCGACTTAATTACGGTCCAACAAATTTTTTTCGACCATTTTACGTTTTGACAAAACTTTTTTCGATGTTTTTATGGATCATTAGCACTTACACAACTTAATGCAACGTGCAGTTGAAACGCAAATAGAAGTTTGCGTGCCGTTTTTATCAAATGGTGAGTTGGAACGAAGCTAAAAAATATCAGCTAAATAATGGTCCGAAAAACCAAAATTATAAGGGCTTATTTATAAGGGGCTTATCCTTTATAAAACTTTTTTTACTTCGATGCAATTAAGCACATATAAACTAGAGACCCTGTAAGTATGACATATTCCAAAGAATTAGAGATGCGACAAACTTTTCAAAATCAAATTTATCATAACAAAAACATTTCATGTAAAAAAGACAAGTACGCGAAAATAGTATTCCGAAAAAAGAATTGAGATAAAAATAAGTTTGGAAGTTTGACTTTCGTAGCTCATTCCGAAGTAAAGTTTACATATGTTAAATATGGGCTGAAATGTTTTAAGAATAGGTGGTATACCGCAGATTCGGCGAGTTTGGCGGAGCACTGCCGTACTCCCAGATTTTTTAAAAAATTAATCATGGTTCTACTACGTTTTACCTCGCTTGTCAAAACGCACTATATAACGATAAAAATGATTCTTTGGACTATTATTAGTCGACTTGGATAAACGGGAAATTAAAAAAAAGTTTGTAACATGTAAGTTAACATTCCATTGGTGACGAAACTGCGAGCGAACTGAATGTGTTGTTGTTGATTGTGAAAATTATAATTTTCTACCACTTGATGTAACACAAAATTGATATAAAATAAGAGAATATATTTTACATTTTGTACTGCTATTTTTATGAAACTACAATAAGTAGAAATTAATCCTATTGGTGCTAAAACTGTCAAGTCCATCAAAACTGTATATGTTTTCAGTTTTGCTGGTGTCTCGTCGAAGAAAAAATTGGCATTGTTGTGAGTCAAAAAATAGATTTTAAATTTATTCAATTTGGTGTGGAATGTTCTTACCGAATACCACGCGAGGTTAAATTAAATCCGTAAATTTTTTCTCGCTAATGAATATTTTTAGAAAATTATTATATTTAAAAATATTTATTAGCTCGAAATAATTTCCGGAAATAATTTAACCTCTGGTGGTATTACTAGTGAAAACAGTATAAAACGACCTAAACTTGTCATTAAAAACGGAAACGCATTTTTAAACATGCAGGTAAAGTCGGCAAAGCACCACAGTTGATTGATGAAACCTGTAAAGCGCATACGCTCTACATAAGTTTGTCACCACATAAAATAATTTTGGGACAGAAACATTTCTGAAATGTAACTGATAGTTTCTCAGCACTCATTATTACCTTAGGTAATCTGTGGTTTTAAACTGAATTAAGAATTCACGTGCGTTTTGTTACCAAACTTACGGGGTGATTAAACAAAAGGGTGCGGCCATAGTTTACATATTACCAATGATCCCACCAACACTGCCTGACCTGTTAACAGACCCAAAATTGTTTCAGTCAAAAAGTAAGATAAGGCTGTCAAAATATTTTTTCAATTCTGAACACTTTAAGCTGGACTAATTAAATTAACTTTGCGCGCACATTGGCCTTCACGTACTTATTCTTTTGCTGTCAAAAACAATTACATATTTTACCCCTAGGGGCCGGAAGTTTGCAAAATGTGTTTTTAGATTATACCTTATATCTTCTAAACTATTGCACCTACACAACTATGTCTTACCAAATTGGAAGTTCATACAAATGCCCCCAGGTCTGCTATTCAAAAAAAATTGAAGCCGTTAAACAGGCCCCCTAGGGGCAAATTTTTTTGTAATTTACAATAAGAAAAGCTTAATTGACATATACTCTGCCCTATGTAAGCAAATTTGCAAAATATCTTCATTATTTTTAACTCTACGAAAAAATATATATTTACAATTGAAGAAAGACCTATCAGAAAAATAAATAGTAGTAAACGTAGTAGAACCACGCTATTAAAGATCTTTGACAAATATGTTTTATAAAATATATTTTACAAAATTTTTGAGAGTCTTCTAGCCCATGTTTTTAAAAAACATGTATTTTCTTTTATAAAATTTAAACTAGAACACTAATAAAATTGTTATTAAAAAAATCCGAAGTGTAATAACAAGCCCTAAACAAAACTATGAGCAAGTAATTCTATGTGTGTTCAATAAAAACTTACCTGTTTGCATCCAGAGGGCAAAGTCCTGTTGTTCCATGTGCTGGACGGCGTGTTACGAGTGAAAAGGCCTTATGCTAGGAGTGACCATACTGTAAGATACCTACACCACTGTGGTCTAGATATAAGAGAGATTTACACTGCATTGTATACCCAAGCAATAACAATAAAAGGTAAGAAAATGGGTATTCCGTATTTCAGGTAGTCAAACTGGTATTTAAAACCCATTTTTAAAAAACTTCTTTCATATAAATTAATACTAGTATTTTTATATAACATTATTATCAAAATAATTAACTTGGTATGTTCTAAGGTAAATGAAGTAAGTAAGGTAAAGTAAATAATTTATTTCAGAATGTGTGCTTCAGCTATTGTTAAGAAAAAAATTGTTAGCATAGTAATTTAATAATCAGGGTATTAACATGATATCAAAGTCAAAATATTTGATACTTGATGTAGATAAAACTTAGAAAGTTTAAAATAAATGTGCCTTTCGATACGTCAAAAGAAGTAGTGGCAGCATCATTATCTTATAATACTTTATCACATTTGAACCGAATAAAAAAAAATCTGGTTGGTATCTCATGACGTATATCGGCTAAATACATAACCAATCTTCAGAGGAGGTGTAAGAGGTCTTTGATCCAAAGATGATTTGACGGCATAGTATTTTTATATAAAAGAGGTTCATATGGCATGTTTATCATAATAAATACCATGATACGTTCTAATGTAAATGTAGTCTAATTAAATAATTGCTTTCAGGCGGTGTGCCTCATATCTAGTCAAGTAAAATTTAGACAGCATACTCATTTAACAATAAGGACATTTTTATGACACCTATGTAACAAAATTTAATTTGTTAGTTAAAGATAGGTATATTGTTCATATGTAATTGCTTTAAGGAGGCGTGACTTTGCTCTTTTCAGTTTTGGCTAAAGATAGTTAACTATTATATTAGTAATAGCTTCATCTTCATTTAGTAAGGTAGTGTTAGCTCCCGCTAAATTTCGCGGTTGTTTTTACTTTTTAAAACCATACAATTGGATGACGGACAGAGTACATTTTCGCGCATTTTGACATGCGCACCAAAAATCAGAGAGATCCTTTTCTACCGCCTCGAGAAAATGGCGTGTTAATTTCTTTCTCCAACTATTACAAATTTCTACACTTGTGTGCTCGATTTTGGTGTACTGAAGCATAGAACTAGAAACTTTAGCCCTTCAGCTACGTGGTGCCATCATTAGATCAAGACAGGGGCCCTGGAACGTGGAGAAATTGGCTGCAAACTGGTGAGTGCTTTGTTTCTGATTTCCGTTGTGTGGTAACAGCAATTAACCTATGGACCTTTGATATTTTCGTGATTTCGTATCAATATATTTATGTTTGTTCGCGCTTTCATTTAATAAAATATCTACAGTCCATTGCAGTTATCGTTTTTCTAACTGCGGGCAAACATAAAGTGTTCCTTCGACCCGAATTATTTAAATTTACTCCATACGACGATATTAATAAGTCGGCCATTTTCACATTTTCGCCGAGATCACACGGCCTTGAATTTTGCCAATCGTAATGAACCGAGAGAGATTTTCGTTCGACCTTCGGTTTCGGCGCAGTTCACCTGATTTGGGTCCGCTGCTATGGTAACGCCGGGTCTACCGCGTGGTCATTTCAGTAAACAAAAATTGAGAAGCAATCAAAAGAAACAAACACAATTTCTGTGATTAGATTTGTTCCATACCATTTCGATATTAAAACATTTTTCATCAATTGCGATAAATTAGTGCATATTTTCGACAATTCGTCATTTTTCTATTTCAGAAGCATTAATTTAGCGTTAATTGTATATTTACCGACAATTTCGTCATTTCAAAGGTAAAATCATGTCTATCAAAAAAGCCGTGCAAAAACCGAGTGTTATGTGTTTTCATAAACCGCGGCAACGGACGCAAAAGCGAGAAACGAGTTTCAAGTGAGGTATTCCGATTTGGATGAAACCTTCGATAAATGCATGCTGGCACATAATGATGTCATTATGTTGATAGACGACTCGGACGACGAGAAGTTTAAAACGCAGGATGCGATCCTTTCAGAAGCTCGTAAATATTTTTATGCGTGTAAAGGGGTTTACTCTGAAATATTTCCGGTTGAGTCCCCATCCTTTTTGGGATCATATGTTCGACAAAACGAAACTCCAAAACTCAAAGAGTTAGGTATTCCCATATTTCGAGGTGATAAAAAATTATGGCCAAGCTTTTTCGATCTTTTTAATAACATTATAGATCAAAATCAAAGTCTAAGTAACGTCCGAAAACTTCAATATTTATTTTCATATCTCGAGGATGAGCCTTTAAAATTGATATCAGGGATTAGCTTATCTAATCAAAATTATAAAATTGCTTACGACAAATTAGTCAATAGATATCAAAACAAGCGAGACCTCGCAAATGATGCTTTAAGCACAATTATGAACTCTACATTAAAAAACGAGTCAGCTAAAGAATTGCGTAATTTAATTGACACCTTTTCAGAATCCCTAGAAATTTTAAAATCACTTAGCTTTGACGTTGACAGTTTGGACTTTATTATTTTAGCTCACACTACTACTATACTATAGTAGTGTGAGCTATGGTGATCCTAATTTTTTCGAGAAAAAAAAAGTTGCTCCGATTACAAAATTTTTTATATATCTTTGCGTTTCAGATGATTTTGAAACTTTTTTGTTGCGCCGTCTGTCTGTCTGTCTGTCTGTCTGTCTGTCTGTATGTCTGTCTGTCTGTCTGTGTGTCTGTATGTCTGTCTGTAACGACCAACGCGCATAACTCAAAAACGGCTTGCCCGATTTTAATGAAATTTGGTACTCAGGCTGGGTTTTGGGTCGAGATGGTCCCATTTAAAAATGAACAAAATCCACCGAACACAAGCCAAATAAAAGGGTGGGGGTAGATTTTAAAAATTAGAGTTTATGTAAAAATATAGCGTGTGTGATATCAAGCGAAAGGTGATTGAGTGTGGAGTTAAACAAAATACATTTTAGTTTATTTTAAAAAAAAGGGTGGGGGTAAATTTCAAAAATTAGTGTTTAAGTGGAAATATGGCGTGTGTGATATCAAACGAAAGGTAATTGAGTCTGGAGTTAAACAAAATACATTTTAGTTTTTAAAAAAAGGGTGGGGGTAGATTTGAAAAATTAGAGTTTAAGTCAAAACATGGCTTGTGTGGTATCAAACGAAAGGTAATTGTGTCTGGAGTTCAATAAAATATACTTCAGTTTTTAGTTATATTAACTTTTACGTAGATACACTATAACTGTAGTATCCAGTGTGAGCTTAGGTGCCCATAGATTGGCAGAGTATTTTTCATTCTGTTAGAAAAATTGGATATTCCGACGCGTTCAAATTTCGAAATGAGTCACGCCAATACTAATACCGAAATTCCCACTTTTCAGTCACTTTTTCAATTTCTAGAAAAAAGATGTAAAGTTTTGGAATCACTTCCTCAATCAACAGCACCCAAAAAGGTGCCTACCTATCAAAAATCAAATTCTATGCAAAATCAGTTTGGGCAAAAGCCTACCTATAAATCACCCAATTCACCTTTTATAGGACTGGCTGGCACCTCAACTAATTCAAGTACGGGAATAAAATGTTTCCGGTGTAATCAAGGTCACGTGCTTTCGAAATGACAAACATTTCTTTCATATCTTTCGTGAAGCAGAAAAAATTATGTCTAGCGTGTTTTCATCCCTCGCATGGGGTAGACACGTGCAAATCAAAATATTCATGCAGGACTTGCAATAGTAAAAGGCACCACACTTTAACTCATATCTTAGAAACTAATTAAGAGTCTGGAAGCCAAGATACTAGTCCTGTCATTCACACACCACCTGTCAATAATCTTCACGTGTCATTAAATACCTCAGAAACTTCAGGTACCTTTCTTTTATGCACCACCATAATAGATGTTATGGACGGTTGCGGAAATTTTCAACCTGTAAGGGCACTGCTTGATTCTGGATCACAGACAGGATTCATCAGTGAAAAGTGTATTCAGCGTCTTAGTCTTCCTAGGCGAAGTTACACCACTGAAATATTCGGATTAAATCAAATGTCTTCTTTTACTTCCAAAGGGCTCGTTCAATGTCACATTAAGCCACAAGGACAGGTCACTCCTTTACTTAATTTCGAAGCAATTGTTGTTCCACAACTCTGTTCCAATATGCCTACATTCACTTTGAACGATAATCAGTGGAAACACTTGGAAAACCTTAAACTTGCCGACCCATCTTATTTCAAATCTAGACCTGTGGACCTAGTTATTGGTTGCGAGCTATTCGCACAGATATTCAAGGAGGGCAGGGTTCTTGGACAAATAGGGCAACCTTCAGCCCTTGAAACCATCTTTGGCTGGGTCGTCATGGGAAAAGTGGACGAAGTAGGTAGTCTTACGGAACGAACCAGTTGTTTTTTAACGAGTCATTCACCTCCTTTGGAGGTCATTATCCCTAGGTTTTGGGAAATCGAACATTTGCCTAAAAAACAAATCTTATCAAAGGAAGAAAAACAAGCGGAATCAATTTTTACTGCGAGTATCGTACGACAACCGAGCGGTAGATTCATGGTAGATCTTCCGTTTAAAGATAAAATAAACCCTGACCTAGGAAATACTTATCCGCAAGCTTATCGTAGATTTTTACTTCTAGAAAATAGATTACTCAAAAATCCTGATCTGTACACTGCCTATTCTAGTTTCATGCAAGACTATATCGATTCTAATCACATGAGTCTAGTTTTATCTAGTCAACCAAAAGTCGACGTATCATGTTTTTTGGCACATCATTGCGTACTAAAGCCGGAAAGCTTAAGTACAAAATTAAGGGTAGTCTGGGATTGTTCGGCAGTCACCCCAAAGAATATTAGTCTCAATGACACGTTGTTATCTGGACCGAAACTTCAAAAGGATATTGCTTCTTTACTCCTTACGTTTCGTCTTAATCCTATTGCCTACATTGCTGATATCAAACAGATGTTCCGTTAAGTCCTTATCAATCCTTATCACCGTCCTTATCAAAGGATATTGTGGAGGTTTTCTCCGCAGGACCCACTTTCAGTGTGGGAACTTTCTACTGTCACTTTTGGCATGACATGCTCACCTTTTCTAGCCATGCGTACATTAAATGAGCTGGCAGAGAGAGAAAAGGAACGTTTTCCTATGGCTAGTACTGTTCTAAAAACGTCAATTTACATCGAGGATATCTTGGGAACTAGCCCTTCGCTTTCTGAAGCTCTTTCCCTTCAAACGGAACTCAATGATTTGTTGAAGTCGGGAGGAACTGAAAAAATGGGCAAGCAATTGTCCTGAGTTATTAGCAACATTGCCAGAATCCGATCGTCAAATGCCTCTCTCTTTTGACAAGGATGAACCACACTTTATCAAAGTTTTAGGACTTCAATGGCATCCAAAAAACGACATTTTTTCTTATCAATGCCGAATGAAGGACAAACCCCCAACTAAACGTTCTATTTTATCTATCATAGGAACAATCTTCGATCCCTTAGGTTTTCTTTGTCCCTTGTTGCTACAAGCAAAATTTATTTTGCAACAGTTGTGGATATCGAAAATAGGCTGGGACGAAGAACCAGATTCTTCTATCACCGACTCTTGGAACAAAATTTGTTCTGAATTCCCGCTTCTTTCCAATTTTCAATTACCCCGACAAATCAAACTGTCAAAAACCAATACCTGTCAAATCATCGGCTTCTGTGACGCTTCAATTCGAGGTTACGCAGGCGTCGTATATTTTCGTGTAGAAGGGGAAATCAATATATCTGTTTCTCTCATATCTGCAAAATCTAGGGTCGCGCCTATAAAGTCACAAACTTTGGCTAGGCTAGAACTCCTAGGCGCATTTCGTTTAAGCGAATTAATTGACTTCGTCTTATCTAGCTATGAAGGAAAAATAACTTTTACAAATATCGTTACTTTCTGCGATTCGCAAGTCGTATTGCACTGGCTTTCATCCCCTCCTAATCGCTGGCAAACCTTTGTTGGAAATCGAGTCTGTAGAATCCAAGAAATCATTCCCTCAAACTCATGGCACTACATTCCTTCTGCTTTAAATGCAGCCGATATTGCGTCACGAGGGGCCACCCCCTCACAGCTCATTTCACGACATGTGGTGGAATGCACCGTCGTTTTTGTGGTCTCCCGAAAACGAATGGCCCGATTTTCATAAATCAAAAATGCCGATTGATTTCGGAGATATTAATCTGGAGGAAAAGCCAAAGGTCTGTTGCAATGCGATAATTGACGTTAACTTCTTAGATCAGCTTCTTATCAAATATTCATCTATATCAAAAATTCAACGTATCATTTGTTATGTCCTTCGAATAGTTAACCTTTTTCAAAACCATTCCTATCAAAAACCCACTAATCCACCGGACCAAAAAATTATTTTTGAAAATATTGTTTTTCCTACCACCGGTGAGATGCAAAGTGCGTTATACCTTCTTATCAAACGTGTTCAAGGTTCTTGTTTTTCTGAGCTTTTTTCCGCGTTATCTAAGGATAAACCAATACCGAAACCTTTTCGAAAACTTTCACCTTTTCTTGATGAAAATAATATCATTAGAGTCGGTCGCAGATTACAAAAATCTGACCTTTCGTCTTATTCTGCAAAACACCCCGTCTTACTTCCGAGTAACCATCGTTTAACTACTCTTCATCCTGGGTTTAAAACATTACATAATCTGCTTTTACAGCAATTTTGGATATTATCTGCCAGACGGGCAATTCAAAGAACCATATCCAAGTGCTTGCAATGTTTTAGAATCAACCCTAAAACCTATAGACCGCCCATAATGAGTTCTCTTCCCGCTCATCGAATCAATCAACTTAAACCTTTTTCGAGTGTAGCCATCGACTTTTGTGGACCTTTCTTTGTGATTCCTCATCGTTACCGTGGTTGTAAAGCTTTCAAATCGTATGTCTGTGTGTTTGTCTGTACGGCCACACATTGCGTGCATTTGGAATTAACCATGGAACTGTCAACCGAAGGGTTTGGACGTGGAAGCGTGACGCAATGCTGGTCAGATCAGGGCAGTAATTTTATAGGGTTTCGTAACCAATTACTTGATTACGCAAGAAGTGCGTCCACCAGACTTTCTATTCGTTGGCATCTGGGACCTCCTCTCAGTCCACATTTCAATGGCCTGGCAGAAGCTGGCGTCAAAAGTTTTAAAACTCACTTTGTTCGAGTTGTCGGCGACCAGAAATTGTCCATCATGGAAATGTCCACCCTTACCTCTCGCATAGAAGCTGTACTTAATAGTCGCCCTTTATCTCCCGCCTCTTCAGACCCACACGATCTTCAACCTCTTACCCCTGGGCATTTTTTGACCCTTGAACCCCTTAATTCAGAAATTCCGGAGTCAGATTTGTCCGAGGTTCCCCTAAATCGGCTCTCGAGATGGCAACATCCAAAAACTACATAATGATTTTTGGAAAAGGTATTCTGTAGAGTATTTGCATACGCTACAACAGCGACACAAGTGGGCTGATTCGTCCCCAAATATCAAATTAAATGATTTGGTTATCATAACGAGTGATCACATCCAATCACCTTTGAAATGGCCAGTCGGTCGGGTTCTCGAATTGCATCCCGGCGGAGACGGTCAAGTGCGTGTAGCGACGGTACGAACGGCTACCGGTGTTTACAAGCGGCCAGTTGTAAAACTGTGCCTCTTGCCGAATTAAAACTAATTTTCATTTTTCTACCTATTACCGGGTATTACAATAGGTTTTTCTTTATTTTTATTTTTTTTGAATTTTTGTTTCTTTGTTTTGCGTTTTTCGGGTTTTCGTTATCTCTAAATAAACTTACGCTACTTTTCTGTTTTTCATTCATTTATATTTATCGGTCGATAAATTTTTTCTTATATCTATATCTGTCCGGTTGATGTTCTAAAATTGTGTGTTTTGGAGGGCAGTTATGTTAGCTCCCGCTAAATTTCGCGGTTGTTTTTACTTTTTAAAACCACACAATTGGATGACGGACAGAGTACATTTTCGCGCATTTTGACATGAGCACCAAGAATCAGAGAGATCCTTTTCTACCGCCTTGAGAAAATGGCGTGTTAATTTCTTTCTCCAACTATTAAAAATTTCTACACTTGAAAGTGCTCGATTTTGGTGTACTGAAGCATAGAACTAGAAACTTCAGCTCTTCAGCTACGTGGTGCCATCATTAGATCAAGACAGGGGCTTCTGGAACGTGTAGAAATTGGCTGCAAACTGGTGAGTGCTTTGTTTCTGATTTCCGTTGTGTGGTAACAGCAATTAACCTATGGACCTTTGATATTTTCGTGATTTCGTATCAATATATCTATGTTTGTTCGCGCTTTCATTTAATAAAATATATACAGTCCACTGCAGTTATCGTTTTTCTAACTGCGGGCAAACAAGGTAGTTTATCTAAAAAAAAGTGCAGTGTGAGGCAGGTGTTACCTGACTGGGGATAAGGCAACTTGAGGCAGCATGAAGGATTTATAAAGGAGAGGTATAAATGACACATTTACTGTAAAAATTATTTTGTTTTTTGTTTATGTAAGTTTACTTTTACCTGTCTATTACATTAAGAGCGTGTGCCTGTCCTCCAGCTGGAGTGAGGTGCGGCAGTCTAAACTGATACTATAAGATGTTAACGCACCTGTTGTTAGGAAATCTAATATTGCAGTACGGCAACGCCGCTTTTAGGCTTGTAAAATGATTCCATAGCATGACATCTTGTTGTCACAAGCAAAAATTTGTTTTACGTTATTTTATATTTAAATAAATGAGATACAGTCTAAAATAATTGTGCAGTTTATTCCTGGTAACCACCACGACATCACAGGAAAGCTAGCCCCCAACCATTGGTCCCTCGAACCGGATATTTTCCCAGAAAACAACACTTGGTAAGAGCTGTCCAAATCGCCATTATAAATAAGAAGTCAGTCACTCCTTGAATTGTTCCCTTATTTCCTTAATAAAATAAACCTTTCTACCTAGTTTTAGGATTGTTGAAATTTAGACAGGTTATTGTTTTCGTGATTTATAGTAGTAGTTTTGTAAAAATTGCATAAAAAAATCATTAAAATCACAAATAAAGTAGCATAATCCATGTTTATATGGCGATAAGGTAGATTTTTGCTTAAAATTTCATTAGTTTTTAACCAGTCATAAACCTTATGTAGTGTCATGCTTTGGATCGAAGTCTGCTAAACTCGTTAATAAGAGTGATGCAAAAGTATTTTAATTACAATTTCGCTAAACTCTTTAAAGTAAAGCATATTTTATCAAGCTTTTTAAAGCAAAATACCAATTTATTTTTGACTTAATTAGGTTAGCGCTTTTCCTCATGGCTTTTGCCTAGAAAAAGGTACAACAGAGTGTTGTCTGAATATTTTTTCAGTGCAGGAAGCATATTTCAAGTATATAGTGTAATAAAGAAAATACAAAATCTAGTAGTTAGTTGTGTTTTTATTATTATTTAATCAAAACATGTCTTCTATCGGTATTTCACCAGAGGTTGAACTCTCAACCATAAAAAGATCTCGAACAGTTTTAAAATCGGAAATGACTCGGTTTGAAAATTGTCTTGATGAATTTTATAATAAAGGTCGATCAGAGAGTTATCTGAGGACCCGACTTTCGAGCTTTGAAACCATCTTGTCGAGATTTGACAAAGTGCAAACTGAGTTTGAAAACTTGCTTTTAAGCGATTTTTCTGATGATTTTAATGAGGCTGTACAGCTGGATGAACGTGGAGAATTTGAATCACGTTATTACGATGCCTTAGAAAAGGCTAATCAAATTCTCTCTACATTTACCAAAAATACGCCATTGCCTACACTAAACCCGGTGCAGTCGACCGCAGCCCATACGCTGCAAAATGGTGAAAGCGACGGGTTACGGTCAGGGTCCCTGCCTATGTGGCCTGGTACAGGGACAGGAGATGCACATCATGCGATGTTGCCGAGTGCAGTAAATCTTCCCCGACTCTCTATACCGGTTTTTAGTGGCTCGTACGGGGATTGGCAAAAATTTAGAGATTTGTTTGTTTCATTAGTTCATAATAATAGAACAATAGCGAACGTACAAAAATTCTATTATTTAGAAAGCGCACTAAAGGGGGTCGCAAAAGATATAATAGCGTCTTTAAGCCCATCGGATGCAAATTATCCGATAGCGTGGGATTTAGTTATGCGCAGGTACGAAAATAAAAAGGTCTTAGTTGATGCCCACATCAAAGAAATTTTAGATTACCCATCTTTCAATAAAGAGTTTGCGTAATTTTTTAAATACATTTTTGAAAAATTATCGCGCTTTAGAAAATCTGGGCGAAAATGTTAAAGGTTGGGATAGGCTTTTAGTACATATATTGGTGTCAAAAATTGACAATGGGTCAAAAAAGGACTGGGAAATTTGTGCTAGAAAACTTGATTCTCTCGCAGTGGACAAATTCATTGAATGCATGGAAGAAAGGTGTCAGCTTTTAGAGTCATTAGATACCAAAGCTAACATTTCTGTTTCTTCGAATCAAATCAAAAACACAAGGGCTTATGTGTCAAGCTCAAGTGATATGAGTACTTATAAACCAAAATGTCATTATTGTAAAAATATACACAAACATAAGCCAAAAGGTTAAAATCAGCATTTCCTCTCAAAATTCGCAATACAGGGCTAATTTAGATTTTTACGTTTTGCCAAGTATTACAGAATCAACACCTCAAGTATATTTTGATACAGAAAAATTAAACATTCCCTCTGAGTTATCATTGGCAGATCCTGAATTTAATGTGCCCTCCAAAATTGACATGCTTTTGTGCGTCGAAGTTTTTTATGATATGCTTTGCGTAGGGCAGATTAAATTAGGAAAAAATCTTCCCATTTTGCAAAAAACTTTGCTAGGTTGGATCGTAGCTGGAAAAGTACCTTATAAAAACCAAAAAATTAAATCTGACGTCATGCTAACTCAGTGCTTTTTCACGAAAAATCGGACTGATCATTTTGATTTGCAAAAATTTTGGTTAGTGGAAGAGGTAGAACCTCATCCTCGCTCAAAAATGAATCAGGAAGAGATTGAGTGTGAAAGTTATTTTTCTGAAACCACTGTTCGAGATGAAAATGGCCGATTCATAGTCAAGTTTCCTCTAAAGGTAAATCACACGGAATTAGGCAATACCGAGGAAATTGCGATAAATAGATTTTATTCTATCGAAAGACGATTATTAAAAAACCCAGACCTAGCTGTAGCTTATAAGGATTTTATGAAAGAGTACGAAGAGCTAAATCATATGTCGGAAATTCCAAGGGACTTGGAATCAAAAACCCCTATATACTACATACCGCATCACTGTGTTCAGAAACCGGACAGCACAACGACTAAGTTGAGGGTAGTCTATGATGCAGCATGTAAGTCAGTACCAAATAATCTTTCCTTGAATAGTGTTCTTAAAGTAGGGCCTACAATTCAAGATGACTTGTTTTCCCTCTTACTTAGATTTCGAAAGCATAATGTTTGCCTCATTGGTGATCTCGCAAAAATGTATAGGCAAATACTAATTGAAAAAGACGAACGGAATTTGCAGCGTATTGTCTGGAGAGAATCACCAGACCAAGAATTAAGACACTATCAGTTAAATACATTAACTTATGGCACAGCTCCAGCATCCTACTTAGCTACGCGATGTCTAAAGCAAATTTCCATTGATACTCAGAAAACCTATGTTTCTGAAGGTCGAATAATTGGATCTGATTTTTACGTAGATGATCTCTTAACTGGTGGTACAGATGATCAATCAGTCATTACGTTGAGAAAAAATATTTGTAAAATATTATCCGATTACGGTTTCGAACTACGTAAATTTCAATCAAACTCAGCTGCAGTACTTGAAGACATAGCTTTAGACTATCAAGGTGCCTCAAAATATTCAATCACAGATGATTCTAGTGTCAAGACATTGGGAATTTCATGGATACCCTCCCAGGACGTATTTGAGTATAACTCACAGCTAATTTCTACTTGTTCTGAAAAGTGTAGCAAGAGAACAATACTTAGTTTCGTTGCTAAAATTTTCGAACCTTTGGGAATACTTGGTCCTCTTTCAATTCGAGCAAAGCTAATCATTCAAAAACTTTGGATGTTAAAACTCGACTGGGACGATGATATTCCTAATGATTTGCTTAATGAGTGGTTAGAACTTAAGAACGAAATTTCCCAAGTGGGTTCGATGCATATCCCTCGACATGTTTTAGTCCAAAACCCAAAAATAATTGAGATTCACGGATTTTCCGATGCCAGCGAAAAGGCATATGCTTGCTGTATTTTCTTAAAATCAACAGATTTTAGCGGTAAATCAGAATGTCATCTTCTTTGTGCAAAATCGCGTGTGAGTCCTCTTAAATCAGTCAGCTTGGCAAGACTCGAATTGCTGGGCGCCCTTTTGCTTTCTCGTTTAATTGCAAAATGCGTTGAAGCTTTAAATCTCAAAACACAACGTATGTTTTTATGGACAGACTCCACGATCGTATTATGTTGGATCTCCAAAGAGCCTAGAACATGGAAGACGTTTATCTCAAACAGAGTTGCAGAAATTCAGCAGCTTACAAAAATAGAAGATTGGAACCATATAGCATCACAAGATAATCCTGCGGATATCATTTCACGCGGTTCAAGGATTTAATCAATTCAGAGTTGTGGCTACATGGTCCTAAATTCTTGATTAATACTGACAATTGGCCAAAAAATTGTAATATATTTAATTTTGCTCAGTCTAAAAATGTGCCTGAGTCCAAAATCTCATTAAAGGTTGAAGTATTACCCGAATTTGACATTATTTCGAAATTTTCTGATCTTTTCAAATTAATTCGTGTTACTGCATTTGTAATTCGGTTTTACAATAATTTAAAATATTTTAAATATATCGAAAAAAGACGTGTTGGATGTTTTACTATTTTTGAAATCGAGAGTAGTCTTAAATGTCTAATAAAAATAGCTCAAAAACAATCCTTTTTAATTGATTTAGACAATTTGCAAAAATTTGGAATTGTGTCGAACAAAAGTAATTTGAAGTCTTTATCGCCAATTATTGACAAAGAAGGCATCATAAGAGTAGGCGGTAGATGCCAAAATTCTAAAAATCTGAATTATGACGGAAAGCATCCAATACTTTTACCATCAAAACACGCGTTAACGAATTTGATAATTGATTTCGAGCACAAACGTAGCTTACATGCCGGTGTTCAGGGTACGTTGGCACACGTACGTCAGAAGTATTGGCCGATAAACGGTAAACAAATAATAAGAAATTTTGTACGCAAGTGTATTTCATGTTTTAAAGCAAATCCATATACTTATGTTGAACCCCAAATGGGAAACTTGCCAAGTTACCGAGTAACATCTGCGCGTGCATTTCTTCGGGTTGCTGTTGACTACGCAGGGCCTTTTATTTTAAAGGACGGTAAGCTAAGGACAAATAGGACTATAAAGGGCTATATTTGTGTATTTGTTTGCTTAGCTTCCAAAGCTTGCCATATAGAGTTGGTAACAGATATCTCAAGTGATGGTTTCTTAGCTATTCTAAAAAGATTTGTAGCCCGAAGAGGCTTTTGCACTGCGATATATTCCGATAATGCGACATGTTTTGTTGGTTCTAACAACGAAATGCTAGCGTTGCAAAATTTAGTTTATAAAGAGCGATTTCAACACTACCTAAATGAGTCAAAAATAGAATGGCATTTTCAACCGCCACGTTCTCCACATTTCGGTGGATTACATGAGGCAGCTGTGAAATCCGTAAAACATCACCTTAAGCGTATTCTTAATAATACTCTTCTAAATTACGAAGAATTTTATACTCTAGCCTGTCAGGTTGAGGCAATTTTAAACTCTAGGCCTCTCGTTCCCTTGTCTTCCGATCCTGGTGACTGTGAAGCATTAACGCCAGCTCATCTGATCATTGGACAATCATTAACAGCTTTACCAGAAAGAAACCTGATGGAGACGAAGATGAACTTTACAAAACGCTATTTAATGCTGCAGAAAATGAGGCAGCATTTTTGGAGTCGCTGGGTGATGGAGTATTTGAATCAACTTCATCAACGAAACAAGTGGCATGGTTCAAGGTCTAATGCTCCAAGTCTTGATGTTGGCCAACTGGTATTGATGAAAGAAGATAACATTCCTCCAATGGTTTGGCCCTTAGGGCGAATTTGTGAACTACATCCTGGTGCTGATAAAGTAACACGGGTAGTCAGCATTAAAACAAAAAAATGGGATCTTCAAGCGCGCTGTTGCAAAGATTGTTCCACTACCAATTGATTATCCAGAGCTATAACCACAACCGTTTCCAGAATTCGACGATTTTTAATATGTTATAGATTTAGTTTATAAGCATATACATATTTGTTTTGTTCATAATTTTTAAACTTTTGAAAGCCTAGCCTTTCAAGAGGGGGACTATGTTAGGAAATCTAATATTGCAGTACGGCAACGCCGCTTTTAGGCTTGTAAAATGATTCCATAGCATGACATCTTGTTGTCACAAGCAGAAATTTGTTTTACGTTATTTTATATTTAAATAAATGAGATACAGTCCAAAATAATTGTGCAGTTTATTCCTGGTAACCACCACGACATCACAGGAAAGCTAGCCCCCAACCACCTGTAAATCTTTTCATACAATTCGCTTAATTAGCGACTTCAGACCACGTCTCGTTATTAACTAAAGTAGGCACATTTATTTGAAGGATAATATGACACTATTTGACGATGAAATATTTTGGTATGGATAACGTAGAGTTCTGTGTCACCGGCTCTTGGTATATATAGGGACTTAGCTAATTGCGCTTCTGAGTTTTCTACTTTTAGGTAGAGTCCCTGTATGTTGACATATTTGGATATATAATATATATACATATAATATATCCAAATATGTCAACATACAGGGACTCTACTTTTAGGTAATAACATTTGAGCTTCTTTCAAATTTCTAACCAGCATAAACGCAAATATGTATCACTATTTCTTAGCTGCTATCAACTACCTCTTTTATTGACCTGACTACACTACTGACTTGCAAGACACATCCACAACTAGGTATTTTTAAATTTGGATGGATGCTACAAATACCCTTATTAAATTTGGGAAAAAATTAGGTATTTAATTTCTTCATAATCTCTTGTTATGACATAGTAAAGACACAAGTCAGTGACAAGTCATGTTGTTGAAAATACAATTTTGTTACAATTTTTTTTTAAGTTTTACCCCAAAGCCAATGAGTAACCAATTGTATACGAGGTTTTTTGAAACGTAAAAATCTATGTCGGTCGGTACCTTTAGAAGGAACTTCGTGATATAGTGACCTTAGTATGTATAACATATTTTTACAAAAGAGAGACGCGACAATCCCATCCCATCATAGTCACTGAAATTAACATTTTTTGGTTATGTTATTTTCTTGCCAACTTCATTGGCGTTTCACTAAAATAATTTAAATTGTTATTAATCATCATGCAATATATAAACCAGGGCTATCAAAATGGACGGGCCACGATCCTCCACTTTGTTGACGTCACATCCGGGGCTGATTTTTTTTTGATGGTCACGTTACGACACAGCTGATTGTCTTTAAAATATTGAAGTTGGAATGACGGTTCATGGATATTTGATTTTTTTAAAAATAAAGCCGTTTTTGAGATTATTTTTACTTTATTCTGGCAGAACAATTTTTTTTAAATGTATAGTAAGCCCTAATTTTTCATAGCCGCTTCATTAGCTCACACAAAAATTAAGTTTAAAGCAGAAGCGAATGTGACAATCACATATGACAAAGTCAAATACATGTCAAATATAACAGTTGGCATGTGGTACATGGCGGGTAATTTGAATTCAAAATAAGGAATGCTAAATCTTGAATATTTTAACCTTTTAATCATGTTGCTTCCTTACAAATCTTTGGTGGAATATCGGGATGGTGTCTGAGAATATTTCACTGAAATTTTGCGGAAATCTGTAGTGCCATTTTGAAAATATCATAAAAAAACGTCTGACCTCCCATAAGACCCAATGTAAAATTCAGCCCTGGGAGAACAGCTGATTTTTTCAGGGTCGTGGCCTCTATTTTTGTGTTGGCCTTGTATAAACAAACACGTTTACCCGCACTCCCTGTATAGGTTTTGTTAAAAATAATTTATTTTTACTTTCCGACGCTTATGAGTTGACAAGGACAGAAGGTGCGTCTCTCTTTAAACATCGCTAGAGTATCGAGGACCGATATTTTCATCCTTTGCCAGTAGAGGGGCCTGTGTGATGTCGTAAATCCAAGATGACGGCTTTTTTATTTTTTTTCGCCAACTTTATAACTTTTGCTACATTAGTCTCTGTAGAAAAAACTATAAATACGTTTTTGTTTGCAATAGAACACCAATTAAGATTCAGTCTCAAAATTTGCTCCATTTCCTGAAAACTAACAAAGATATTAATTTTAAAATGATACTAAAAAAAATAGTAACGTTTTTTTACAAAAATTACTCCAAATCGATTGGTTGGGAATCAACAATAGAATTGTCGGCTTAATGAGCTTTATATCTCAAGAAAAATATTGTTATTTTTTTAAATACTTATTAAAAAAAATATAAAAATTCAAGGTTGTGTGCAAGAAAATTTAACACTACCTTCGATTAGAGTCTCTCTCTGTATGTTGATATATTTGGATATTATATGTAGTTTTATTTTTTTTTGTAATCAAAACCTCAAAAAATATTTTATTTTTTTATTAGATTTTCAAATTAGTCAGCTATTCAATGACCTACCTGGTAAATAGTTTTGCACTTGAACTTATTCTTTAGCTTTTAAGAAAACCGTTTTTAATTAGGCATATTCCAAAATAGGGACATCATTTTTTTTGTAAATTAATTAAGTGACGTAATATTCACACATTGATTGAAAACTTCATGTTCAACAAATATAAAGCTTCCCTAAAACCCAGAACAGTCTTATGAATGGTTGTACGCGCTTGCTGGCATCATTTTTTTTAATTAACAAAATAGAGATTATTAAAATATATCATAGGCAGATTAGAAGAACAAAAAAATTATATAAACCAAACCACAAAATATCTGGAAATTCGGATAAAATTTCTTGCAACCATTTTTGTAATAACTAAAAATAATATCAAAAATTTGTTTTTTGAGATGTTGAAAAGACAGGCAAAATTCGATTTTAAAACAATATTTTTCACCCAACATGGACTATTTCTTCAATTTCAGTATCTTCTAGGTAGTTGGGAAGGTATAGTTCTGTCATTTCAAAAAGCCACCAAAAAAACTGGCATGCGCCATTGTAATCATAATAACGATTTTGAGATTTCCAGGAGTCTGTGCAAAAATTGAAAATTTATTTATATATACTTCATTCTTTAAAGTTAAAGTTTCGAACATACCTTGCCCTTCTATAAATATCTAATTCCTTCTCGAAATATAACAAAGGCTTTCGAAAGGTACCACCTGCATTCTTTAATACAGGGTCAAACTCTTTTTAAAATTGCTAGTTTATATTACGAATTTGAATTCATGTTATTATTATTGTGAGTTTTTCATTAGAGGAGAGTCGCCTAATATGGGGAGGTTTTTTTCAAAAATAGTAAAAAAATAGCATGATATGTTCAAATTTGGAAAAATCTTGTAGTGATAACGTTTTGCACCAGGACAGATGATATATGTACAAAACCACTTAAATTTTATTAAATTGGGATAGTTATCCTATTTTGTAAAAAAAATGAATCTCTCCAAATTAGGAACCTGTGGGCGCCTAAATTGGGGAGGTCGAATTTTCGTATACATTCACCTTTGCAGAAGCAATTTATGGATTCAATGGGATGCAAAGTGTATTTAAAAAAGAATGGATGTTATTTTTAAGAAAATAACTTTAAAATCTGCTAAGATGCATTTATTAAGAAACAACTTTCTTATAAAAAACAAATGGATCCATGACGGATCTCAGACCTTCCTAGCAAGCCTATTAGCTCGCAAGCCATGATATATCAGCCTTGAAAATAATTTTTTGTAGATATCTCAGAAACCAAAGCTCCTACAAAGTTTTTGGTTACAACACAAATCATTAAACAAAATGTAGTAATTTATTAATTGTCAAAAAACTGTCATTAGCAATAATGGATTTTGACCAAAATCTAATCAGCTCGTTAGAGTGTTGAACACTATTTAACCTAAAAATTTTATGAAAATCGATTAAGCGGTTTAGGAGCTATCGTGTTACGGACAGACACAGACAGACATCATGACGATATTGTGAGATAGGTCAAAATACACCCAAATAACACATTTTCGGCGTTATCTCAAAAAAAATGTTGTTGTCGAAAATAATACCTTCTCTAGCCATTGCTGCGCGGGTTAGGAAGGTAAGAATGAATTCAAAAGTCACGATAAATGGTCACTTAAACATAGCTACGGCCTTAGGACCAAGATCCCCGCATAGTGTTAGAGTCTATTTGAAGCACACAGTGCAGCGAACCCAGTCTTCACCTTCGTGGTAATCTGAAAAAAGTCCACCGCAGTAAAAGCACTCCGCATCTTCTTCATCAGACATTGAGTCGACTGCAGAGTCATCCATATATTGGGCTTCGTCTTATTATTAGAGGATTCTCCTAATATGGGGAGCCCCAAATTAGGACTCCCTAATCTCCCCATAATAGGAGACCCAGTCCTCTAAGGTTCATAACTTCAAAAAATAAATATCATATTTGTATTATTGAAAATAAACATGTAGCATCAATGTTGTCTCTACAAAGCTTCGTTTAATAAAAAAACAAGTCATTAATTACTAACCTTACCGTAGCCATTAATTAAAACGGATAACACAAATAAACTTTCTAAATATTTCTATTCAGATAACGTGGGCCCATACTTTCATATTTTTAATAAAACAGGTTATCATTGCTGCAATATAGGCAACCGAACATACAATACAAAATACAGTACGTGCGATTGGTCGTATACCCTTATTCTTTGAGATTTTGGATCTCCCCAAATTAGGAAACCTCCTATATTAGGCGACTTTCCTCTAATATTGTGAATAGTAACAATTAAAAACCTGTACATTTTAGTTTGTTTTTATAAGTGAGGACCTATTAAGTGATATTAATAATGGCGTTTTGGCGGCCATTTGAAACACCACAAACAAATTTTTGGAGACCATTTAATGACCAAAGAGGAAAAGAAGTGGTGGTACCATTAAAGTCTGCGGTTTTACAGGAACCAAACCTTAACCATAAAAAAATATCCAAAGGGCAAGGCACAACTTTAAAAACACATTGTACGGGGAAGACTCAAGATATAATTCTTGATATGTATACGCCACCCTGAGTCGAAAATTATGAAAATCGTTCCAGAATATACGAACGTATTACACATATTACAGGGGCAAGCTACAGAACCATATCTAGAATAATAACAAGATATATATAATAATCTGCCCTTCAAAAGTTATCCAAATTCATATAAAATCTTCCTGGTATAATTCAACCCTACCGACAGTAAAAAGGCGCGGCTCTTTGCGGTCTGAGCACAGGTATATAGACGGCACCTGATTGGCCGATTTTTTTGAGATGCGCTTTTAATTGCTTTTGGGTGTGCTTTTTGGGACCCCTTTAGTCGGCAGTATGCAGAGTTAGAAAATAAATCAGTATCATTTCTGTAGGTGTAGGAATAGAAAGTTTTATTTACGCCATAATTAAATGAAATAATTTTCATGAGTATATCTACCGTCGCCCATTTACCTTCTTTAAAGGATATGCCGATGGTCGGCTTTACCCTTTGTTCAACTGACTTTACAAAAACTATACCAGTAGGTGTATGTCAATTTATAATGAAAAATTATGTGTAGTTAATTTTCACTAGTTAGAAAACATTATGAATTGAAAAGTTAATAATGCCACTATTCTTATGTGTTTTATATATTCCAACACATTTTGACGATTGCAATAATCCATTTGACTAAGTTACATCTAACTACAGTTTTTACATTGCGATTGTTAAAATACATATTATGAAAAAAACTTAAATATTTTTTTGTTAATGTAAATGGTTGTAATTGCATATTTAAACAAGGCTTTTAGTTTGGATTAACTTTTAACAATTAACTACTTTTGATATTGTCAAAAATGTACTCATGGCCAAAATTTATATTTTTTGACAAACCTCGTATGCGACTTAAAAAATTTGACATACGTCTGATGATTGTATTTTAAATTTTAGAACATGCAGAACTTTCTATAAAGATTAACTTTTTTTCCTAAAATTAAAAATAAAAAAGTTTTCCATATGGTTCCAACTTAGCTAGAGAACATGTAAATAACCTTTTATAACAATTCATCTTGTACCTAATGTTTAATTAAATAAAATGTATAGTACCTATCTATTAATGATTATTATACGTATTAAGCAGCAACTTTTATTAAACGTTTTATTTTATTTGACTATATACTATAAACAGTTCCCAGTCCGGTCACACTTCAAATTTTATTATGGTTTTTTTGGTGGCTTTTTGAAATGAAAGAACTTTATTATATTCTTTGAACTCCGTTTATATATTTTAATCCAGGACTAACATTATTATTGTTAAAGGGACGCAAGTGAACGGGTGCAGAATTGACAAAATTTTTTACAGACTTTTTTGGTTGAGTGAGTTTTTGAAAAGTTCGTGGTAAGCAAAAATTAAAAAATATTCTAATTTAAAATATCGTGCAGGTCCCAAAACAATATTTAAATTTTTTTCCTGGGTACGGTCCTGCATTTAATATACAAAAACGTTATTATAAATAGCTTTTAAAGACTATTTCATAATATTAATGTTGGTGTTCATTAACACAATTTTTTTTGTTCATTAGCCGAAAATTAATCTAAAACTATTGAGTTTACGTATACTTTTTTTCTTTTTGTGCAAATAACATTCCTAGCCGATTAAGGAACGGAACATAAATCTTGTTGTGGGCTTTTCTTCCGACACCAGCAGTTTTCTTTATTGTTTAAACATTTGATGTTTGTTGGAAGTCTCCGCTCAATGTTAAATTATATTTACAACAAACAAAAGACATAAGACACGGCGCTGTCCAAGACAGGAAGAGGATGGGCACGTCTATCGTCTGTAAATAGGTTTATCATTAAATGTATGTGGACGTTAATATTCGTATATTACTTATATTAGCGTGACGCATCTCGGTAAGCGCATTTCGGACTAATTCAAATCCACTAATTAAAGCTAAACGCGTAATAAGGCAAATATTGACAGCAGCAAATTGCTTAGTCGGATTGTTGCGTGTAAAAAATGTTGTCCGTGCTTGACATGATGCTAGGTTTTTTCAATTTCAAATAAGTTTGTCAACCCATCAACACGCTGTTCAAAAATTCTAACCTCTCAGCTAAACTTGTATCTCGGGCATTCCTCTAACTACATTTGATGGCTTTATGTCTGATACGTTACTTAGAGCATAAATATGGGGCATACCCAAGCATTCTCACACGCAATGCTTGAAGCCAGGATCCCCATTTAATTCTTAATGTTCCTTTTTCGGGTAGACAGGATTTCGATTACTGCGCGTGCGTCAGTTTTGGTGGTTTTGGAACATACTCCGTTTCGTTACAACATTATTTGACAATTGTCAAAAATTTAGGGTCATATCTATTATTTATTTTTTTCCAAAAACTAGTTAATTAGGTATTTTCATATTTTTTGAAAACTGGGAAAATGAGAGCTTATATATCTATAAATTCTATGGTAACATCAAAAAAAATTTTTTTAATACATTTCAAGCAAAAAATTCCAATTAAAATTCAAACGCCTGAAATTGGCGCCAAAACAAGCTTTCCGAAGACGTCACAACGCATATAAACAGTGTAGCATGCCAAGGCGTTTAAAGTAGTTTATACCTGTTAACGTGTTTCCAGTGTACTGAAATTTTATTCAAGACTATTTTATTTACATGCCTACAATCAAAAGTTTGCATAAAAGTAGTTTAGGGACTGCATTTTCAAATTTTTAAAAGATTACATGGGTAAATGGCTATGTACGGATCTCAGAATAAGTGGTGTTTTGTGCCCCGTTGTACAAGCACAACTGTTAGTACACCAAACAAAACTTTTGTACGTGTGCCTCAAGATTATGGGCGTAAGAAATTATGGTTTTCAGCAGCAAGACGTGATATGCCCAAATCCAAGAGTGAATTTTTCTGTTGTGAAGACCATTTTAAGGTAAGTTAAAAATAAGGTTATGTTATCTTATACAAAAGTAATAAAATTTTCTTTATTAGTTGGAAAAAGACATGGAAAATTATGTACGTTTTAAACTGATGGGTGGAAAAATAATAATGAAACGAGACGTTGTTCCACATATTTTTGAGTGCCAACCAGAGGAAGAGAACTGCAGCTAATGCTCCTGCACGTACTTTGCCTGTAAAAAGAGAACGAAAACGTTTAGTAGAAGAAGCTCAAGCAGCAGATGAGCAACGTTTTGCTGGTCAGCCTTTAGCTTCAGATACTCTCTCAACTAGTAAGTTTTCACACTGCTCACTGGCGTATCTAGGCCTTGATCTTGGGAGGGGTAATTTAGTCAAAGCACAGATAAATTTTTGCAGATAATGCAATTTTTTTTTATATGGCAAAAAAAATTTGAGGTTTTAATCTACAAATTTACTAAAACTGGTACAATATCAGTGGGTTGCAGAAATTTCTTCGAATTTTTTCTGTTTGAACAGAAAATTGTTCGAAAACATTTTCTTCAAAAGTAATTTTTTTCGAAAGGAAATTTGTTCAAAAATATTTTGTTCGAATGGAAATTTGTTCGAAAACATTTTCTTCGAACGGAAATTTGTTTGAAAACATTTTGTTCGAAAGGAAATTTGTTCGAGTTTTTTTTTGAGAAAAATAAATTTTTGCCGAAAATTTTTTGGAAGAAAATGTTTTCGAAACAAATTTCCGTTCCAACAAAATGTTTTCGAAAAAATTTCTGTTCGAACAAATTTCAGTTCGAACAAAATTTTTTCTAACAAATTTCTGTTCGAACAAAATGTTTTAGAACTATTGTATTTGAACAAATGGTTCTCGAACAAATTTCCGCGACCCAATATCAGCAATAATTTATGTGCCGCAGGCAAAATTTTTTTTGTAAAGAAATCCTTACCTTTTTTTAATCTTGGGGTGTAATTACCCACATTAACACCCTTGTATATGCAGGTGACACTGCTGCTATAATTTATTGCTAACTCTGCTAAACTTCCAATGTTTTTAGGTACAGCTCAGATACAGGAAGAAATGGAAGTGCAACAGGAACAAGTAGAAGTGCAAAAGGAACCTGCGGAAGTGCAACAGGAATCTGGAACCTTGTTACATTGTCAAAAAAGCATAGGCATTCAAGTTCGGCCTTCGTTTCGTAGTAAGCATGTACAGTGCAAATTAACACTGCAGTGCAGCATTCGGCAGCTTCTCCAATGCGTGTTTTAAGTAAAAATACTGCTACGTCACCTTTGAAAGTGAAGAGTGCAAAGACATCATTATTTCAAGCAAGTAGCAGTAGTGAAAAAAGCGACGAAAAAAGTTATAGTGAGTCTCAGTCAAGCTCATTTGCATCAGGCACGAGTGCAGCAAGTAGTGATATGAACACAGAAGACAAACAGGAGCAGGAAAATCAAGCACTAAATGTGACACATTGTGTAGTAGAAAAAACGCAAAATTTTATTTGGGAGTACCAAATATGTGGCTGCCTCATTTAGTGAACTTGTTAAGTGAGAAAACAAACTTAACAAAGGACAATATTTATCTGACACTGATGAAAATAAAATTAAACGATCCATTTCAACGTTTAGGTCACATGTTTGGAATGTCCACAGGAAATGCATCAAAAATATTTGCAAAGACTTTGGTTCAATTAGAACCCTATTTGAGTACACTAATATTTTGGCCACCGGGTGAAAAAAATTAATATTTTTTGCCAATCCCATTTCGAGCTCGTTATCATAATGTTCAGTCTATCATTGACTGCCTGGCAATTGAGATAGAAAAACCCACTAACCCAATATAGCAAGCTCTTACCTGGTCAGAATACAAAAAGTGTAATACTTTAAAATATGTAGTGTCATCAACACCAGATGGATTTATAAATTATATATCTATTGGATATGGTGAAAGGATTACTGATTCATTATTAGTTCAGACATGTGGGTATCTGGACCAAGTACCTGCTGGATCAAGTGTCATGGCAGACAGAGGTTTTAAGGATATTGCCAAATTGCTGCATGAACAGAAGTGCTTTTTGGTCAGATCTCCAAGTGTTTCCTCATCAACAAAACCAACTCGAGCTGAAGTAATGGAAAGTATAAGGATAGCCAGCCTGCGAATACATATTGAGCGGGTTATTAGGCGAATAAGAGAATTTCAGTATTTAAAGCCCCATTCTGTAATTAACCATAATTAAAATTGCTCAGACTGATGCAGTAATTAAAATTGCATGTGCTTTAGTCAATTTACAGAACCCAATTATAAAACAAGGGTCACAATATTTACTGTAATTTTAATACTAGACATGTAAAATTTATTGAATAAAAAAACAAGTTATATCATGAACATTATTTTTCAAAATGGTATCATTAGTTTTTGTAAATTACCTTAAATAATTAAAATACAAATCTGATCAGTTAAAAAATTAAAAAATTTCAATATCCTCATTTTTCCACACAACAAAATTAAAAAATTAGGTTTTTTAGTTATTTAGTTATTTATTGACAACTATCAAAAAGTTTTGGAAATACAAAATTTTTCCAGTTTTCCATAGCAGATTGAGTTAGCTCATTTGCAAACTGCTGGCCAAAATCAATTTCTAAGATTTGCACATTATTTGTTTCTTCAAAGTCGGGAGTTGCAACACAAAATAAACCTTTTTTTTTATTAGCACACAACATTTGCAAATGAAGTTGTCCCTTAAATTTAGCAGTAATATTATTGTCTTTTATATAAGAGTTTATGTTTTTTATACTGCTTGGACACTTAATTTCAATAACATAATCTTTTGATATACCATCGGGTGATGCTCCAAGAACAGGAAATGAAGGCATTCGAAAAAATCCACAGTCACTAAATTTACACTGTTGTTGCTGTTCGACACACCTTAAAACTTTCTTCTCCTTTTTATAAATTTAGCATCCTTCACTTTGTAAGCACCTATTATTGACTCCACTAAAGTACCATCTGGAGTTTTGCAATGAGCAATTTCAAATAATTTGGAAGCTGTGATACGTCCAAATCGTAGTTCATGCCATAATGGGGTTGTTGATTGGGCTCTTGTTCTCTTCTCTGCTTCAGTACAAAGAGAGTGATTCATTTTTGTCACAGCAAATTTAATAAAATTGTCACACTCTATACCTCCCATACTTCTAAACTGTAACATTAGCTTGTACAATGATAGATTTTCAAAGGCATCTTCATATGTTGTGGAAGCATATTGTAGTAAATGCACTGTTAAGTTTGAACTCTCACCAATACTGGTTAATTCATTTCGAAAGGAAGAGACATCACAAGTTGGATGGTCGATGGTTTTCTTCATGAACTCCCCTGCTGTGGTAAATTTCAGCGAAGTTCCTACACCAGATAGCCGTGGTTTTTTCCAGTAAGAAGTAACTTCTGTTGGTGAAGGTTCTTCTGTGCAGCGATGCATCCACATTAGAAATGCGAGAGCGTGCTTGCAACCACCTGCAAGAAATAAAACATTAAAATAAAATGTCATTGATGGCGTTTATATTTAATTAGTTACCTGCACCGTCTGCACAGTCCTTGCATTCAACGCTCACAATACTTTCATTTACTTCATCCACTTTTAAAGAACCAACATAATTTTTGGAACGGATTCTATGTTCGGGGCAAATCTTGCATTGTACAGTACAAAGTGGACCCTCTCGTTTTAGCTCAACATATCCAACAGCACTATCTCCATATTCTTTATGTGACGCCCTAAAAATAATAAATAATCATGGTTTCGGTGCACTATACCGACACTAAAACAACATTTTTTGAAAATGCTAATTTAGCGGTATCTAAACTTATTTAGGTACGGATCATTAAAAAAAGACAACACTTTTTATGTAAAATGCACACATACCAATACAACAAGGGGGATACTCAAGTTCAATTTTGAAGAGGTTAGTTTTAGATTAGGTTAGGTTTAGCTGGATTGGGTTGGTTTACGTTAGGTTAGGTGGGACTAGGTTAGGTTAGGTGGGTTTAGGTTGGCTTAGGTTAGGTTAGGTTTAGCTGGGATGGGTATGACTGGGTTTGCCAGGTTACATTTGATTTTTGAGTATATTTACTAATCTTTTTGTCTTTTTTTTTTCTAAAATGTGGCAACATTGCAAAATATCATGCATTCATATTGGCAAATATTGTGTTGGTTATAGAAAAAGCCCAAATTGAGTGTTGTTTTTTAAATTAGCGCTTGAAAAGCAAACAATCCCAAATAGGTTAGGATAGGTTTCCGATCAATTGTCCAAGGTTAGATTTAGTTTCTGTTTGGTTTAACACCGATTTCAACCTCCCACAGGAAATTTTTAATTTTAAAAATCTTGCCTTTTATCTAATAGGTATTCTCATTTTGAAATTCCCGCAGAGACAGTTTTACATTGGGATTGTTTGCTTTTTAACACCTGATTTTTTTAAGGTTTTATTTATCTATTTTCTTAAAAAATACTGGATAATCCGATTTTTTTTTTGTAAAACACTATTTTAAGTTCCTTTTTGTTTTTTTCAAAAAATCGACCCACCCCAACAATAATCTTAACCTCAAATATTTGTCCAACCAGCATGATGTAGATTTGTCTTTTTTCTTTTTTATTTATGTCTTGAAGACATGTTTTACACATAAATACTTACATTGCTGCTTTTGCACCCCTGATTTCAGCTGAATTAAAACACTCGTCCTTTTTTATGTAATACATTACCATAAACATATCAACAGATGGTAAGCCCATACAATAGCGCATCTGTCGTCGTCGCGATGATTAAAATAAATTGTCGGCGTCTTAAAATATGACACTTCAAATTAGCACCACTTTTTAGCAAATTTTGATGGTTTTGTGGCCCTATCGATAAAGTTATTATACATTTTTCATTTTGACGTCTGTGTTTCGAGATATAGGCAAATAATTGAAGTTTAAAAAAATGCTGTTTTTGAAAAACCATGGACCTATTGCGCGTCAATGCACTAAGTGGGTGACATCTAAAGCCACAAATTATTTTTTTTACTGTAGAAATAGGTTTAATCAAGGGCCGTCAAGTCACCCGAAGTGGAGCAAAAAATAGTTTCTGTGATATGACCCTTCAAAATTTTACAAAAAAACGCTGATATCTCAAAAACGACTGAACCGATTCCGATTTGGTTTTTGGTTTTTTCAATAGGACCAACTTTGCTATGATTCCTATAGAAACATTTTCTGTTTTTCCCAACTTTGAAAAACGTGGTGGGGGAGGCACCCTGAAAACTTGATTTAAAAAAGGTTAGTTCACTTTTTCGATGTTGGGTTTCTTCTTTTTAAAAGGTGCATCTTAGTTTTTCTGTAAACCAACTGCGACGGACTACTTGCTCGCACCGTTTATGGTGTCATGTCATGTCATATCGTCATGTTCCAAAAATAAACTTATTGTTTTAGAACCATCGACTTGCTCAAGAGATTTTGTTGCTTAGCGGACTTTATACAGCGTACTGACTTTATCAGAGAGTAGTTTGATACATGGTCTGAAAGGGGTATTGCAAAAGTGATTCCGCCCGATATTACAAAGTCACTAGACCGGAAACAAGTAGCGCGCTCCCACCGGATGTGTTGCGATTAAGAGAGCGTTGGTTCGCCGACGAATGCAACCAACAATACGAGGCGAACAACGAAAAGGGGGGCTAAACGGTAGCGGATATGTGGAAGGGCTACCGTGCGGCGACCGCCTGCTGCTTCTGTGTATTGGCTGCACTGAAAAACGCTCTTATTATTGCATCTGCGCTCTGAAAAGCAGAAGAGCGCAGGCAGAATAATAAGACTCTGTTGGAATATTTCTTTATGCCTATATGATCAAGGTCAAAATAAATACTAATAAAAATAAAAACACAATATTGAAATTTTGAAAATTAACTTAAAAATATTTTTTTTTTTACTGAAGATAACACACACACATAAAATTGAAAATAGATTTTTTAGGCTTAACGAGTTCAAGTCTAACAAATTTAAATATACCAGATAGTGTTTGGTTTTTCATTATTTTTTATCAAGTAGACTATGTATTATTTCATCCAGTGGCGCACCCAGGAATATGTCTTGGGGGGGGGGGCAAGGCCTCTTGGGGGGGGCCCGAAGCCTCATGATGTCGAATATTAAGCTATTTTTTGTGTTCTTTTCAGAAATATGTCGAAAATATGTAAAAAAAATCTAAGGCTTGGGGGGGCCCGGACCCCGGGGCCCCCCCTGGGTGCGCCCATGTTTCATCTATAGTTAGTCGTTAATTTAGTTTTTATTTGTAGCTTTTTTTATAATAATAAAAACTAATTAATTTTTTTTTATTTATTGCACTTTCTATATAAGTTTCAATCTGTTTATATCTTATAAAATAAAGACATTGTATGTCTTTATAAAATATTGACTGATTGAAAATTTCATAAAAACTTAAAAATAAAGAAAATTTATTATAAAAGGCGATTCAAATTCCCCGCCTCAACTTTTAGTTCGCTACTAGGCTCAGTAGTGGGCGCCACAGAGTTAACGATCTGTCAAATAGCCGGAGTTGCCTTACTAATAAAAACTGACTGAACCGAAGCAAAATCCGTTATCTATGGTACAACCGTTGAATAAGAAGAAAAACAAAAAAGTAAAGAAATCTTTTTCCAAGTATTTTATAAGTAGGTATAAATCTTAAAGAACTTAAAAACATAATACGAAAAACTGGTTGCTGTGATCTGAGGAGCTAAAATAAGTGTCCTGCTGTTGCTTCTTGCTCAATAATTTTAACGTCCGATTCCAATAAAAGGCCACTAAAGACCCACATTCCAACGCTACTCTCGCTTCGCTTTACTTTTAACAATATGGAAAGTTTTTGTTGAATGTAAAATGAAGAAGATATTTAAGTGAAACTACTTTTTGACTGTAACAACGTTTTACTGACGCTTTGACAAATATGATAATCTCTACTCTTTTATTTTTTAACTCTGTCCACACGTATAAAAGTTGACAATTTAAAAAGGATCCACCTGGATTTTCTCAAAAATTATTAGGAAACTAAAAAGACGCCGAAACAGGTCAATTTTGTTTGCAAGGGGGACACTTTTTTGCTATCTTGACATTTTTGTAACACGAACCCCCTTCGAGGGTTATACTTTACTCCTATATTTTGAATAGGGAAAGGGAGTCTAGTGATACCTTGTTTTAAAGGCCTTTTAAATGTTCTTACAACTGTATAAAAATGTTAAAAATCTATTCATTAGTTTTTAAGACAATTGCTTTTAAACATTCAAATTTACCATGGACTGATTAAATAAAAATTTAATTAGAATTTTATATTTTTGGGATTTATTTCTTATTTTATCATTCCATGTTAAATTTGGAAATATAAAAGCAAATATCTCAAAAACTAATCGGTGGGTTTTCGAAATTTTTGACGGTTGTAAAGATATTCAATAGAGCTTTAAAACAATCAATCACTAGACCCGCTTTCCCTATTCAAAATCTTGGGGTAAAGTATACCCCTCGAAGAGGGTTCGTGCTACAAAAATTTAAAAGTAGCCAAAAAGTGTCCCCCTTGCAAAAAAATCGACGTGTTTCGGCGTTTTTTTAATTCCCTGATCATTTTCGAGAAAATCCAGTATACAGGATTTCTGCTGAAAGTTTTAAAAAATGCCGAATCATCTCGATTTTTTTAGCGATTTTGCGACATCTATACCTATCAACCCCTAGCGGGGCGCATCTCATTTTAAATACGAAAAAATCGGTCGAGTTATATCTTGTTAAAAAAGTCTTTCATTTCTTCATTCAAAACTGATTTCATTTTTCTTATCGAACGACTAGTTTTCGAGTTATTTGATTTATAATTTATCCAACTAACCGCATAATTTTACTTAGACCTGCACAACTGCATTTTTATCGTAGTGGCGCACCCAGGAATATATCTTGGGGGGGGGGGGGGCGAGACCTCTTGTAGGGGCCGAGACCTCATAATGTCGTATTTTATATTATTTTATTTTTTTATTCATGAAATATGTGGAAAATATCTACAAAAATCTTGGCCCCCCCTATGGTACGCCTATAATTATCGTTATAAGGACTACGTAATTCAAAAAATCATTCCTTCTCCCCCCTCTTGTCTCCATATTTGACCATAACCTTAGTTAAAATCCCAATTTGTTCGTGAAGGGAATAGAGCATTTTTGTACAACTAAAATAAAACTTAGTTAAAAAAAAATAATTTAGGAATAATCCCAAACATCCGAAAAATATTACAACGAAAAATTTATCATTTACTTTTTTGTGGTATTCTAAAAAAAATTAACCTTAGGTTGAACTCGAAAACTAGTCACTCCATATAAATAATAAAGCTCTGAATAAAGAATTGAAAGCCCTTTCCAACGAACTATCACTCGACCCACTTTCCCTATTCAAAATCAAGGGCCTCCGCTAGGGGTTGATAAATAGAGAGATCGCGAAAAAGTTTCAACAGGATATTTTGATAATTTTCAGTCATTTCATGGCGGAATTTGGGTGGGTTAGTTAAAAAAAAATAGAATTAGAAACCCCAAACATAGTAGTAGTTTTAATGACTTGTTAGTAAACATTTGGGCGCAACACCCCGAATTTTTTTTTACTGACTCAAAATCCTGGCACCACCATGTTGTATTGACACGGTCTTAATAGAGAATTATTAAAATAAAGTCAGGTTATAATAGTGCCACGCACTATTCTGACACTTTCACATGGAAAACTGACAGTTAATACTTCAAAATTGACATACCAAAGTTAAATTTAAAACTTTTGTCGTTTATTTTCCATTTATAAAGGAAGGCACTATTTATTCCGGTTCATATAGTAAACAAAGGCCGTATGTTAAAAGATCATTGCTGATATTGTAATGTGAAGGTGTCAAAATAGTGCTTGGCACTATTATATCCTGCCTTTATTTCAATAATTCTCTATTATCTCTGGACTACAATAGACAATTTGCTAGCTCGGTGGACAACAAGACCAACTCAAGTCTGTATTAAAGTCATATGGTGCCCAATATGACATTACATCCTTTATTTGAACGTCGCTGTCGTCAGTGATAGTAATTAGTGACTTCTCACCGGCCTAGCTGTGCCCTTCTTGCCACTGTAACACCAGACAATTGGCAAGTAGCTTAGAAACAATTTTTACCACCAGTTTTGCTTGTGATCGCGAAAAATATTATTTATTTACCTAACAAGTACGGAAAGTAATACCTTTTCGCACGCATCGACGTTTGCTAGATCGACGCGTCAGCGGAGTTTGCTCAATTAATAAGTGCGGAAAAGATGCTTTTCATACGAGTTAGATAAGTACAGCATTTTTCGTACGAGCTAGCGGAAATATCAAAAATATCTTCTTGTTTTGTGTGAAACCAACAGAAACAACTACTCCGAGGGAAAATACCCCTACCGGCATTGAATTATACTGATGGTTTGAGGCTTTCCTTGTGAACTTGTTAAAACTGTTTAGTTTTCACTCTCTCCGACGTGGATCACAAGGATACGAATGATCCCCGTCTGGAACACATCCTGACAATCTGCAGGAAGAGTGATCCATGCCAATTTTATGCTAGTTTAATATTTTGTGAATGTTGTTCGTTTAAAAAAATAGTCATATACAACCTTGTCAATGCACCCGTTGAAAAAAATCAAGCTGACTATATTTTTGTTTCGTGATCATTATTTATTTTGACGTTTAGGAACACCAAAACAAGGAGTGCGGGAAAGTGAGAAAGCTTGAAAAAAGCTGTTTTCCGTACGCTCATAGGAAAACATTTTTACTTACAATAATTATTTAATTAATGTGTATCTAAATGGTAAATGATCTAAGCCGCAGCAAAGGGAAATTTATAGTTAAGTCAATGTTTTCTTGTTTTGGTGAAATCTAAGAATTATTTACGGCAAATAAAATAACAAAGTTTCTAGTACTAGGTAAACTAGTATGCATGCTTAGAAACAAAAAAATCATTACGCTGGTCCATTTTACTGCACACGAAATGTTTCTATTAAAAAATAAACGGCATGACAGATCACAAGTGCGCATGGCCCCCCCACGAACCGAAGCCCCCCCCCCCCCAAACCGAAGCCCCCCCGAACCGATGCCCCCCAAACCGAAGCCCCCCCCCCAAATGGGCGAGAAAGAGTATCAAACGCAACACAAATAAAACCAAAAACTGAACAAACTTTTTAATCCCCCCCCCAAATTTTTTACTATTTACGACCCAGCTAGTGCGTCGACTTAAAATAACGATAACTATAATGGCAGGGAGAAATATGCAGACCAAAATCACTAATAAGTTTTTGTATTTATTTATTGGTGGCGAATCTTTGTTCATTTACAATCAGCACTCTGAGTAGGTACTTAGATAGATAGGTACCAACTTGCATTAAACTCTCGCAGAGTGCAGTACCAAAAGCATTACGAAGATCACAGCAAAAATAAGACTATAATCTATGCATTATTGTCATCGCTCGTTGGATGCCTTGCCGACACATAACCAGCTATTGAAGATCACGGTTATATGGAGAATTTATTATTTGATTATCTTAACTTAGCTTGACGTCCCTTCTTCTTCCAATCCCAAGCTTGGTTCTGAACTTACTAAAATTGGGCGACGTGGCTCTAGAAGTTTATCAGCCTAGTAACACAGAAAAACTAGCTTACCCTAGTTTTTCTGTGCTAGTAGACCTCTCTTATATCTCATAAAACTTGGTACCACAAAACCATCACAAAACAAACATTTGATTTTAAAGTTTTTTGGAGTAACTTTATGTTTGCAAACCGTTAGTAACAAAAGATACCAATACTTTGCAGAGGTCATTTTTTAGGTATTTCTGAAAAACGGGAAAGTAATGACGTTGGAGTTGACTAATTTGACATGAATCATTTATTTATACCAGTTTAAAATTAAGCATTAGCGCACCCAGGGGGGAGCCCCCCCCCCTAAGCCCAAGATTTTTGTAGATATTTTCCACATAGTTCATGAATAAAAAGATAAAATAGCATAAAATACGATATCATGAGGCTTCGCCCCCCCCCCCCCAAGACAAGATCCTGGGTGCGCCACTGAATTAAGATAAACTTAACAGACATACGTTTAAAACAAATTGATAATGGTACGCCGTGAAAAATACAATATATCTATATAAAACACATCTGTTAAGTGATAATGGTTTAAATAAGAAAAAACAATTATTATACGGGGGTTAAAACTTTGTTGTTTTCGAGATGCAGAGCATCAAAGTTGACGAATTTTATTTTATTTTTAATTATAACTTCTTTAGGAAACATGGAAAAAATTTGAAGTTTGGTAGTCATGCATAATGAATAGAAACAATAAAAATGATTTTGAAAAAATTTATGCGGCCAAACTTTTTTTATATTTTTTTTTAAAGAAATTGTTTTTTTGTTAAAAGCTCTTAGAAATAATATTTTTGTAGTTGTTTTATTTTATTAGAAACAAGTCTCTAAGTGGACATAATAGTAGCATATCATTGGCATCTTTTTACCTTCCTAGCCCGCGTAGGAATAGCTAGAGAAGGGATTATTTTCAACGAAAAAATTTTTTTGGAGATAACGCCGAAAATGCGTTATTTGAGTGGATTTTGATGTATCCTAGCAATATTGTCGTGATGTCTGTCTGTGTGTGTGTATATATTATTTCTGTCAGTAACACGGTAAGCCTTAAACCGCTAAACCGATTTTAATAAAATTTTCAGGTAAAATAGTGTTTGAGCCTCTAACGAGCTGATTCGATTTTAAACAAATTTCATTAATGTTAATCACAGTTTTTTGACAATTAAAAAATGCAAACTTTTTAACAGAGCATCGCATCAATGCGGTTTTCGGAATGTAGTAGACTACATTTTGCTTAATAATTTGCGTTATTATCAAAAAATTCGTAAGAGCTTTAGTATCTGAGATATTTACAAAAAACTGTTTTCAAGGCTAATATATCATAGCTTCACTTAAAGTGTGCTAATAGGCTAGCTAGTTAGGTATCTGATCCCTCATGGATATATTTATTAAAAGTTTATGTAATCCAAAATCACAAGTATATTTTTTTAAATTTTTACCCATTTTTGGAGGTAACGTTGACAGCTTGTATAACTCCTCAAGCTCTAACAATCCTATACCTAGAATACAAAAGGGTGTTGACCCCCATATTGTATGTACAATTTTTCTTAGTTTGGCCTCCTCTATCACCCATTAAAATATTGTGCGTCGTACCATTTACGACTCATATCGTCACCTGAGAATTACACTGTCGTATCTGCAATTTTTTTGACATTTTCACTTTTTTGCACAAACTAAAAGGCAATCCTAAACTTTATCAAGAAACAACAACAAATCCAAATATATTTTGCTAGTTTTGACAATATTCCAATTGTTACAATCATATACAAATCTTTTAAGTCGCATCGAAGACAAAAAAAAATATATCTTCAACTTACAAAAACTAAAGCTATCTCTCTAGCTATTCCGAAGAAGACAAGAAAGTGGTCAAGCAGCATATTAAATCCTTTCCTGTGGTCGATTTCCACTACTGTAGGGCAAACAGTTCCCGAAAATACTTGGAAAATGGATTAAATTTGCAAAAAATGTATGAGTTATACTTAGATTCCTGCACAGAACAATATAGAAACCCCGTAAAGCAGTCCTATTATAGATTTATTTTCAATACAAACTATAACCTCCATTTTTTTAAACCAAGAAAAGACAGATGCGATTTGTGTGAAGAAATTAGAATGGCAAAAAAAAACAAGCAAATTGTGAGTCAAGACAAAAAAGAATGTTACGAGAAACACATTTACGAGAAAAAACCTACAAGAGTTGAAAAAAAAACGAGATAAGAGTAACTGCGAAGTGGTCTATATTGCGTTTGATCTTGAAAATGTATTAACTTGTCCAAAGGCTGAAGTAAGTAAGTTTTTCTATAAAAGCACATTCAATGTGTACAATCTAACAGCCAAAATTTCCAATACAAAGAAAGTTTACTGTGCTATTTGGAATGAAGAAATTATGGGTAGAGGAGGAAACGACATAGGAAGTGCTCTTATTAAGATATTGGAAGAAGTTGTTAAAGACCAACTGAATTTTAGTTCCTTAGTACTCTGGAGTGATAGTTGTGTCCCCAAAATCGGAATTCTCTTATGTCCTATGCTATTTGTCTGTTTTGGATCGGAAATCGATAGTGTTCACAGCATTGACAGTTTTAAAAAAATCTGAATATTATTCTCCGGTGTCACTGGTCCGTTGACTAAAAAAAGTAAATATACAAAAATTCCCTACAAAATTATAGAGATGCAGTCTGAAGATTTCTATGACTAAAAGCCTTGCGCCGGCCTTTGCAATTATAAAAAAATACCATTCTTTAAAGTAACATCTTTGCAGTTCAGTCAATGTTTTTTTGAAATAAAATATAAAACAACTCATGCTCAAGATGGATGGAATACAGAAAGTATTAGAATCAATCACGGACTGCGGAGGAGCAAAAATCAGAGTGACCTTATAAAACGTCCTACCAACTTTCACTCTAATAAAGGCCTTACTCCTGAGAAAACCAATGCAATAGTTTCGATGTTAACATGGATGCCTCTCGAAGACAGACTGTTTTTCAAAAATTTGTTAAAAATTAACACTTAGTTATCAACCAATATTTATTTCTTACATTTATGTACACTTATGTAAGCTGTTAGCCTTTGTAGAAATACAAAAATATATTGAATCACTTTAATTTAGTTTTATTACAAAGTCGTATCTATCGCTAAATTTTCAACTTATGTTTGGAATTACAAAGTCGTATCGCATTTTAACTTTTATATATATAAGAGCACCCTGTATAAAAATATTAAATTTAAAACTGTCTCTTGAAATCTCATAATACATTTAAAGAAAATAACATATTCAATATTTATTAAAACAGATAGAAGTAGTGTTTTCAGAACTCAAATTCTTTAAATCGCTTTTACCGAAAATTAGGTTTTGTGGAGATACGACAGTGTAATTCTCAGGTGACGATATGTCGACATGCAGAGGCCTTTCTTGAAAGCAGAGCATCAAATTTGATGATTTTAAAAATTTTTTGGGGTATAGTTTCTGTCAAAAACGCAGTAAATATATGAAATTTAATACATAACGTCGCCTTTCCCATGAAGTGACCTAACTAACAAAATTACGAAAATTGAAATATTTTGCGAACTATCTGTTCTCAAACAGCTTTTTGGTCTCACGAAGTGGGATATATTCATTAAAAATAGTTTAGCTTAATAAAATCACTTTTGGTCGAACTGCAGAAACGGACCAACCCTTTTTCGTTTTTTAGCTCTCCTGAAAAATTCACCAAATGCTAAGGCGACGATAAGAACAATAATTAATCATAAAAAAGACTTTATGCGATCAATTTTTTAAAATGTTGAAACAGTTCTCCCGTGTTTACCCTATATTTTCGAAGAAATTTTTTTTTTGGGATAACGCCAAAAATATGTTATTGGATGTATTTTATCTGTGTCTGTGTGTATATTATTTCTGTCCTTAACACGATAGCTCCTAAACCGCTGAACCGATTTTCATAAAATATTCAGGTAAAATAGTGTTCGACACTCTTACGAGCTGATTAGATTTTGGTCAAAATCAATTAATGCTAATGACAGTTTTTTGACAATTAAAAACTTTAAAAAATGCTAACTTTTTAACGGAGCATCGTATTAATACACTGTTTTCGGAATATAGTAGACTATATTTTATTCAATAATTCGTAGGAGCTTTAGTTTCTGAGATTTGTAGAAAAAACTGTTTTCAAGGCTAATACAGTGTGTCCCCGGATGGAGTTGACAAGAGGAAAAAGTTCTTTATTTTTGATTTTATGAGAAAAACTCACTCTTTATAAAAAACTCTGCTTGTTGAAAAATTAACATTAATATAATAAAATCTTGGATTAGATGTACAGGGTCTTAAATTAATTAAAAATTAGGAAATATTTAATTAATAAAAGGAGAAAAATCTTTACTTTTAATTTCACTAAAAACATCACTCTTTGTAATGTGACATTGATAGATTTATTTTGTTGATTGTCATATTGATTTTTTACTAATAGGTTTTTTTATGTTTCATAATTCGATAACACCCTGTACTTCAGGGTGATGTTTCTCGTGAAATGAAATAAAAAAAAATTCTCTTATTAATTACTTATTTCTTAATTTGATAACACCCTGTACATCTAATCAAAGATTTTATTATGGTAATCTTAATTTTTCAACAAGCAGAATTTTTTATATATAACCGAACCGAACCGTAAAATCAAAAATAAGATTTTTCCCTCTTGTCAACTCCATCCGGGGACACACTGTATATTATCATGGCTTTACTTGAAGTGTGATAATAGGCTAGCTAGGAAGGTCTCAGATACGTCATGGATCCATTTATTTAATTAAAAGTTTTATTAGCTCACACATATACTATACTATAGTAGTGTGAGCTATGGTGATCCTAATTTTTTCGAGAAAAAAAAAGTTGCTCCGATTTCAAAAATTTTTATATCTCTTTGCGTTTCAGATGATTTTGAAACTTTTTTGCTGCGCCGTCTGTCTGTCTGTTTGTATGTCTGTCTGTCTGTCTGTTTGTCTGTCTGTAACGACCAACGCGCATACCTCAAAAACCGCTTGCCCGATTTTAATGAAATTTGGTACCTAGGCTGGGCCTTGGGTCGAGATAGTCACATTTAAAAATGAACAAAATCCACCGAACACACGCCAAATAAGAGGGTGGGGGTTGATTTCAAAAAGTAGAGTTTACGTGAAAATATGGCGTGTATGATATCAAACGAAAGGTAATTGAGTCCGGAGTTAAACAAAATACATTTTAGCTTTGGTTTTTTTTAAAGGGTGGGGGTAGATTTCAAAAATTTGAGTTTAAGTCAAAACATGGCTTGGGTTGTATCAAACGAAAGGTAATTTATTCTGGAGTTGAATAAAATATATTTCAGTTTTTAGTTATATTAGGTCACACGTACACTATAACTATAGTACCTAGTGTGAGCTTAGGGGTCCATATATTGGCAAAGTATTTACCTAGTAAAGTTGTGGCAATGAAAAACATGACATAATTTTTTTGAATTTATTAGATTTGTTTTGAAATACTCATAGGAACCTATCGTTAAAAACACCAGAGCAACATCCGCGTTGGCTGTGCAACGTTTACCGATAGGCAGCTTATATCGGCGCGTGGGAAATGCACAGTAGTGATTTCGACTGCTCAACGAACCCCCCTTCGCCGCTCGAGGACCGTCCAACACCCACTTGGTGGTACCATTCTGTTCATAGTCCAAGAGATAGACGTACACACATTTCTAGATAAGCATCCAGTTACTAAAATTTGTAGAGGTAGTGCCTAACAATATTGGTGCAAATGGCTGTTAGACAATTGCATTTTATCACCTTAAATCAAGTTTCCACCTATGGATGCCTAACCTGATTTAAAATACGCATCAGGTGACACTGTATTTAAAACAAATGTAAATCCATGTCTTGCCAAGTTATGCGTTTTTTGAGGCAGGGTGAAAACGCATAGGTGGAAACCGGAGTTCTTGTTTTAACAGGCGGAGAAGAAGAGATGTGTAAATTTAAATTGGAAACCATTGTTTAGCGATTCTTTTTATTTTTAGAGACAACCAAGTAATATTAGCGAGCTGTGAGAAAGAAAAGGAAACCCGAAAAAGCTAAAACAAAGTAGGTACATAAAAAATCATTGTATACCTATTCCAAGAAATTAAAAATGCAACGAATATTTAGAAGTATTTAGGAAGTATCCTATCTGACATAAGTTGGTAACCTCAAGATAGATATACCTGCGCAACCGAGTACAAGAAAAAACTAATAATCGAGATGGTAAAGCCTGTTCTATATGATCAAGTAATAGGGCAAAGTGGGTATAGTCTAAATTATACGCATTTGTAATGACGTCACCAGGTGAGAAAAAAACGTATGGCGTAGATATTTTTTCCAATCAATGTTTTTTGATTGACAGTGACGGATAATTCACATAATTAAATCATAGACACTACTTTTTTTAAAAGTTTATTGTCACCGCTGTGTATAATATACTAAACAAAGATAAACAAAAATGACGTCATTACAAATGGCTATAATTTGAACTATAGAGATGCCCCGCTGGTAGAAATGGCCAGCAATGTTTATCCGAAATTAAACATTTATTTTTTACGATGGTATAGAACGTCGCTATCTAGTAAGCTGCTTATATTATCCGCAGAGGGTGTGTTGTTGTGCTTAAAAAGTCCTTAGTTTTGACAAAATTTTATTATATTTTTTTAGGGTAGGTGCATATTTCTTTACTACAATAGTGTCTAGTTTGTAGAGGCATTACTATTTAAGCATTATATTCATAATTAGGCCAGTGGCGACTTAAACACATGCGGCACAATATCCTAACCTCAAAAATTAGTTGCCGTTGGTTTTTTGTGAATTGCACTATTACTAAACGGTAGAGATGCCCCAGTAGAAGGTAGAGATGGCCAATACATTTTCAATGAATTTTTTTTAGGATATCATGCCTTCTTTCTATAAAAGAATCTGTCCTTTAAGAGGCAAATAGACAGAGAAAAATTTAATAGCAGCGATCCAGGGTGTTCAAAAAGGAGAATTACGTACTAATTCAGCAGCTTGTACTTATGGGGTTCGGTTCCACGACAGATGTGACAAATTGGTCAATTTTTGCGACCCTTGTGGTAGGGTTATAACAAAAAGAAAGTAATAAATATTATTTACATGTTAAAACATATCTACCACCCCAAGAGGGGCATCTCACCCTACCCTAGAGGTAGAGATGGCCAAGTTAGAAAAAATATTTTTTTTCGATTTTGATGAGTATTTTTTTTATTACTGCCATTTTGTTTCAATATTAGCCTGTTCGTCAATATTACAAATTGAAGTGACTCCAAACTGAGCGCATTTATAGCTCGAACGATAGGATCTGGTGAAACTTTTGAAATTTTTCTTTTAGATGGCACTAATAACTCAATTTCCTTAAAAATTGGCATAGCGCCTTCTTTGCCTGTGGTCTTCATATGTGAACTCTTGGATTATAGATGTTGTCTAGGGTCTCCCGCAAAGATGTCAGACTGTCGGCTTTCGGCAGAAAAGCGGCCTGGCTGACCGCACCGTGCCGGTGTCTCCGCCGCAGCATCTCAGGGTCCAGCGAAATCTAGATCTTCGAACCATCAGGGGGGCAGGCATTTTTTTCGGACCCACGAATTGTGTGTGACCGCAAAGAGTAAGCACGTCTCTACATAATACAATTGTAAAAAAACTGCTAGATTACACATTGATTTTTGAAGTGGATGATTACTACCACGATACACTAAACAGGGCTGGACTGGATACGTAGGGGCCCCAGCGGGAGAGCAGAGCCAAGGGCCCCGTAATCAGTGTCGGATCCCGTAAGTCCGAAGGGGAGGGACCAAAATAATTGCGGGTTTTCGTAAGCTTGAGCTCAGAAGTTTGGCACTAAAGGAAAATTTAAAAAAATTAAGTAATTTTTACGTAAAAGTTTTCAGGTAAAATAGTGTTCGACATTCTAACGAGCTGGCTAACCTTTTAACGAAGCATTTCATCAATATGCTTTTTTCGGAATATAATAGAGTGTATTTTGATCAATAATTTGTCGTATAACCAAAAACTTCGTAGAATCTTTAGTTTTGGAGATATTAACAAAAAACTGTTTTCAGGGCCGATACATTCTGGCTTCACTTGAAGTGTGCTAATAGGCTAGCTAGGAAGGTATCAGATCTGTTAGGGATCCAATAATTTTTTTATTGGAACTAAAGATTATAAGCATTATCTCAAGAAGGGGGGGTTCTGCTCCCACTGCTCGTAGCCAGAAAAAAACAAGGTTTATTGGTAAAAAGAATGTATTTATCAGTTATCACTGTTTATACTATTACAAAAGCAATCTTTGCAGTTCAACTGAACGTTTAGCAAAACTTAGGCAGTTTTCTTACTTACTAGATCAATCAACAGCTATATATATTTTATAAATTATAAATTAAAGTAATAATCTTAGTAATGCATTCAGTAATATTACCGTCTCAATTTTGATCAAAGATCAAAGGGGCCCTGAACTTATACTAAATAATGACATTCTCTGACCAGTACAGAAAAAGACCTAACGTTTACTTTTAGATCCGTACATCCAGGCCCCAAGTAGCCCCGGGCTCTATTTACCCCAGGGCCCCTGCCCGGCCGCCGAGGCACCAGCGGGGCTCAAACAGGATAACTAGGCATTCATACATATTATACCAACAAAAAGAAAACAGTATCGTATCATTTAGTCTTTTTTAAAATAAAACTATGTGGAGTTCCAATTTTAAAGATAGAACGAATGGTTTTGGATTTTTGCAATTTTTATCAAATCAATTGGTACTTTTTTAGGTTTCTTGATGCGTACGCACCTACCCAATGAAATAGGTATACCTAATAATAATGAATATATTATAGCACGCACGCTGGACAGAGAAAGATAGCGCTAATTGAAGCCATCTCTTTTGTGCCTCATTTTATTCTGGCTGGACAGTATCTAGGACCCGACCATGAATAAATAGGTCGCCTTTATAACCATTGGGGGGTTTTGCGGTGGCTTCTTATACAGGAGAGAAACCACCACTTGATCATAATCTACAAGATCTATGAACAAGACTTGTGAGGTAGGTGAAAAGCAAAGTTTGGTGTTTCATTTTAAATATCACAAATACGTGACTACTTTAATTTTACAATAGGAAGTCCGATAATATTTATCTATAAACTGTTTGTTATTTGCTTGTTGGTACCCTTTGTTTAAAAAAATTGTGACAGGTCTCGACTTGATATAGACTGGTTTCCCAAAACACCAGTAATCACTGTTAATGGTGAACTGGTTCCTGATTTGTTGATGCTAGTGTTGTAAAATTTCCAGAAATATATTTTCGGAAATATTTCCGGAAATATTTCCTGAAACATTGGAAATATATGAAATATTAAAAAAATAAGAAAAAAGGAAATATTTATTTCTAAAATCATAACAAAACACCGGAAAATGCAGAAGGCTTATACATGAACACAAATCAGGAGTTATTCTTCAAACAAATAGACAGAAATAAGGTCAAATTTGTACAACAAAAATCTCATTCTTGAAACACTACACTATTCACTAGTCGAGCAAGAGGCATATTTTTATCGCTGTCATCAGCATCACACTTAATAACATCGTCTTGCCAGTCTACTTCCTCAAAATCCTCAATAGTATCGGAAACAAAAATTGTTCTATAGTAAGTTTAATGCTTATAAGGGCCTATCCTTAAATTACATAATGCTCAGGGGGGGTTTTGGCCTTGCGTTACACTCCCGACATAGCACAAATCAAAACAACGTTAAAAATTCACACTTTTTTAAGTTTAATAGGTCGCTTTTTAACGTTATTTTTAAACTTACGTTAAAATCACACCGAAATAACGTGGTTTTGAAAATAATGTTAAAAGCGACCTTTTACATTTAAAAAAGTGTGTGTTTTTATGTGGGTCAATGTTATTTTAATTTGTTTTTTCTTGAAAATGCGTTAAGAGGGGGGTGGGGGTCAAAATTCCTAAATTTTTGTGATGCGTAATTTAATATAGCTCCCTAAGGTTACAAAATATGAAAAACAATATTTTTTTAAATATTTCCAATATTTCCGAGACACCTTCGGACATTTCCAATATTTCCATTTACATCACTAGTTGATGCCCGTGTCTCAGGATAAAGACAAACTAAACTCGATTTTTGAATCAAACAGAAAAGCAATAGTGTGTGTCCTGCTGAACGCAAACCGCGGTAATCCACTTGCAGAAAACTGTTCATGCTAAGCAAGAAATTGTTCTTTTGTTACGAGTGTACTTGATAAGTAGGAAGTCACTGAGCAATCCAGAGCCACCCTAAACAATTGTTTTTATTATATCATCTTATTTCTCAGTCTCTAGGATGGATACCCTTGGTGCGAGGATATAGAAAAGCAAACTGAACCCTGGCGTAATCATCTACTTTGGTATAAAAAAGATTAATGTGACCATGAATGGAATTAGATAAAAATGTTTAATGCAGAAGCCGTTTTAGTTTGACATGCTATTCAAGACTGCCTGTATATTAAATGACCACAATTTTTTTATAGAGGGAAATATCTGAGCCGGATGCTAAGTCCAGGAAGTAGGCGAATCATTTAATGTAATACTTTCAATAGGAAAATTTCAAGCGTTTTAATTAAACCAATAAGTCCATGGAGAGATTGAAGATTTGTAGATTACGTTCAAGTCGGAATGGGACAACTGGGCGCCGCCAGCTCGTCGCCGCCAAATGGGCGCCGGGCCAACTCGGCGCCGGACTAAAATTTATTTTTTTTTGATAAAATGTGTATGTATGTGTATGAAAATCAAAATTGATTATTTATAAAAACATCTTTAAAAAATCCTTTACGCAATTTTTTTGAAATTTGTTTTTGTTAAGTAAAGTTAAATTCCTTAAGTCGACTGTTGAATCTTGGTAGTTGTAGTGTTTGGTAACCTGGTAACACTACAACTTACGTTTTTTATTACAACAATGGCCGATCCAAAATGGCGGATTTCTTTATTTTTAAACCGATTTGTCTGAAACTTGAAAGTTTGCAGTGCCTGAGATCACTAAATACAGTTTTATCCTCAAGCTTAAAAAAATCAAAATGGCGACTCTAAAATGGCGGATTTTTTTATTTACTAACCGATTTGTCTCAAACTTGAAATATTACATTGCTTGAGGTCATTTAACAAAATTTTTTACTCAAACTTAAAAAAATCAAAATGGCGGATCCAAAATGGCGGATTTTCTTATTTACTAACCGATTTGTCTGAAATATTACATTAGTTGAGGTCATTTAACACAATTTTTACTCAAACTTAAAAAAATCAAAATGGCGGCTCCAAAATAACAATAAAAATTTTTGTTAGATGACCTCAAACAATGTAATATTTGAAGTTTGAGACAAATCGGTTAGTAAATAAGAAAATCCGCCTTTGGATCCGCTATTTTGATTTTTTTTTGGTTTGAGTAAAAAATTTTGTTTAATGACCTCAAGCAATTTATTATTTCAAGTTTAAGACAAATCGGTTGGTAAATAAAAAAATCCGCCATTTTGGATCCGACATTTTAATTTTTTTAAGTTTCAGTAAAAAATTTTGTTAAATGACCTCAAGCAATGTAATATTTCAAGTTTGAGACAAATCGGTTAGTAAATAAGAAAATCCGCTATTTTGAATCGGCCATTTTGATTTTTTTAAGTTTGAGTAAAAAATTTTGTTAAATGACCTCAAGCAATTTAATATTTCAATTTTGAGACAAATCGGTTAGTAAATAAAAAAATCCGCCATTTTGGATTTGCCATTTTGAATTTTTTAAGTTTGATGATAAAACTGTATTTAGTGAACTCAGGCACTGCAAACTTTCAAGTTTTAGACAAATCGGTTTAAAAATAAAGAAATCTGCCATTTTAGATCCGCCATTGTTGTAATAAAAAACGTAAATTGTAGTGTTACGAGGTTACCAAACACTACAACTACCAAGATTCAACAGTCGATTTAATGGATTTAACTTAACTGAACAAAAACAAACTTCAAAAAATTGCGTAAAGGATTTTTAAAGATGTTTTTATGTAACTAATATATTTTGTTTTTCATCTACACATTTTATCCAAAAAAACATTTTTCCTCGGCGCCGAGTTGGGCCGGCGCCGAGTTGGCGGCGCCCAGTTGGCGGCGCCGAGTTGGCCAAAGCGCAATACCACAAATACCAATACTTTGTTCACAGTCGATGCGCAGGGTAAACCTTGCATTTATAACTACAAGACATTTTGTAGCCTAAAAATTTCTGCAGATTGTTAATTTTGGCTTCCAGTTACGGTTTGGCTTCCAGTTACGACCCCATGCTAAGTGTTTCGTATGACGCGTCAATGGTTAGCCAACCATGAAACATTGGGGGTTCAGTCAGGGGTTCCCGAGCCCCTCTTTAAAAACACCGAACCGAATTTCCAATGGTTCTTGAATAAACACATTTAGGCATAATCGCACTTCAGATAGTCAACCAAACCATGATTGTGACCATGTCCCATGGTGCCATATGGAGGCAGTTATTGTACTCCTACCTCCTATGGGATATTGGCAATAAACTAGCTTTCTAAGACATTGCAATTTACATGGGGTTGATGATAATTTAATGACAAGTCCATAATAAGTGCAGCTTTTTAGTAAGTCGTTTAATACCGCTGAAAATCAAATTGTTAATGAGTAAATGAAAAGGAAAATTGATAATAACAATGAAAAACTTGACATGAATAAACTTACACAAAATAAAGCTATATACAAAGAAATGCTAAAGGAACAGCTAACCCAAACCTGCGAAAATGAAAATATATATGAAATAAATGATACGCTGACAAGAGCCATGCCTAAAGTAGGAAACGATATCACACAAGAAGATAAAAAGAGAGAAAATTGTATATCAGAAAAAATAAAGAAACTGATAGAAAAAAGACGGAACCTGGAGAAAGAAGGGAAAAAGAACATCGATAGAATACACGGAAGTAAATAAAACTATAATAAATACTCTGCCAATCTATGGGCACCTAATCTCACACTAGGTACTATAGTTATAGTGTGAGCTAATATAATCAAAAACTGAAATATATTTTATTCAACTCCAGACTCAATTACCTTTTGTTTGATACCACACAAGCCATGTTTTGACTTAAACTCAAATTTTTTTAATCTACCCCCCACCCTTTTGAAAAAAACTAAAATGTATTTTGTTTAACTCCAGGCTCAATTACCTTTCGTTTGATATCACACACGCCATATTTTCACTTAAACTCTAATTTTTGACATCTACCCCCACCCTTTTTTTAAAAATAAACTAAAATTAATTTTTTTTAACTCCAGACTTAATTACCTTTCGTTTGATATCACACACGCCATTTTTGGAATCTACCCCCACCCTTTTATTTGGCTTGCGTTCGGTGGATTTTGTTTATTTTTAAATGGGACCATCACGGCCCAAGACCCAACTTAGGTACCAAATTTCATTAAAATCGGACAAGCGGTTTTTGAGTTGTGCGGGTTGGTCGTTACAGACAGACATACAGACATACAGACAGACAGACAGACATACAGACAGACAGACAGCAAAACAAAAAAGTTTCAAAATCATCTGAAACGCAAAGATATATAAAATTTTTGAAATCGGAGCAACTTTTTTTTTCTCGAAAAAATTAGGATCACCATAGCTCACACTACTTATAGTAGTAGTGTGAGCTAAAATTATAAAAGAAAATAAAAGAAAGGGCCAAGAAATAAAAGTCAAGAGAGTTATAGAACATAACAGAAATGAAATGTCTAAGGCCGACTCTAGGTAGATATGAAATAATTAAAATAAAGGGTATGAACGGCATAAAGACTAACGTTAAAGAGGATATTATAGATATCACATGACTATTCTATACAGAATTATACCAAACAAAAAGGAAACCATCACGAGAAACCACGAAGGAACTCCAAACAAAAATAAAGAACATAAACTCAGAGCTACAACCTTAAATATGCAAAGCGGAAATAAACAGAGCATTAAAGAAAATGAAAAATAACAAATCACCTGGAAAAGACGGAGTAACGGCAGAAATGCTTAAATATGATGATAAAGCTGTAGTTACTACCCTACATATTCTCCTGAAAAACTATCGACCTATAACACTGCTCAATATAATTTATAAGCTTTACACGAAAATATTAACATATAGACTAACTACAAAATATGACAGATATCAATCAAATGAGCAAGCAGGCTTCAGAAAAGGTTTCAGTACAGTTGACCACCTACTAACCATGAAAATCCCAATAGAACGAGCCAACGAATACAACATTCCACTTTATATCGCGTTTATAGACTTTGAAAAAGTTTTTGATAGTATTAAGCACTGGGCAGTAAAAGCATCTTTAACAACATCAATCAAAATCCACGAAGAAAGCAAGCCAATCCGCATAAGACAGGGTGACACAAAATCCCCTAGTTTTTAACCAGGCCCTAGATGTTTTTAAAAACTTAGATTGGGAAGAAATAGGCATCAAAGTAAACGGACAATACTTGAACCACTTAAGATATGCTGATGATATTACCTTAAAAACAGATAAGAAACAAGAACTGATAAAAATACTGGAGGAACTAAAAATATAGGCTTGAGTATGAACTGCATTAAAACTAAAGTCATAACAAACACAGATGAGTGAATATCACGATCAGAATAAACCAAGAGAAGATGGAACAAAGAGAGGTATATACAGGGTGTCCCAGGCAAGCGCGGATTTGAGGGGGATTAACGTGGTAATTACCCCCCCCCCCCCCCTCCATAGAACCAAAAATATGTACTTTTTGTTAATGATTAAAGGAAAAATAGGCGAAAAACCCCCCCTAGAAATTTTTTTTATATTACAAATAATTTTTTCGTCGACTATTACCCCCCCCCCCCCCCCTAGATTTTCATCCAGATCCGCGCTTGGTCCCAGGCCAACAGTCCACCCCGTTTAAACCTAGGGGATGGATTTTTTCAATGATCTTAAAAATGATAGTAGTCATATCGACCGGAAGTGGCCTATTCAGGCTTAAAGTCCGATTTTTTAATAGGGATGGACATAATTTTGCATCGGATTCGGACTCTGCACAAGAAAATACGTACCTTTTATTTGAATTTTTTTCTTAAATGTCATTATTTTTTTAAAAATATTCCCCTCCCTATTTGAAAAAAGGACTTTAGTACTCTAAGTAGATTGTACGGTAGGATTCTTAGAGATCTAATAGAGAATGATTTTCATGAACAAGAAGAAGAAGAGCATAGTGGGTTTCGTGCAGGCAGATCTCGTAGTGATTGATGTTTTTTGACTTAAACAAGTAATTGAGAAAAGGAGCGCCAGAAACTGGAAACGTAAAGTGCACGGCTTGGGAATACAATTTAACGACCGATTTACCTTATACACACTACAGTTTGCTGACGACCAAGAAATACAAAAAGAATACATGGAGTTTAATGATGAGAGAGTTAATGAAAGAATATCAAAAGTGGGGATTAACACTGAACGTGGCCAAGACACAGTACTTATGTATTGGAAACAAATCCATTGGGTTAAAACTAGACAATAGACAAGTAATATTTCCATGCAATTTGTATGTATGCTTAGGTATCACATTTGATAAGACAAGAACAGACTGTAAAGAACTGGAAAAAAGAATAGTAAAAGCAAAAAAGGTTATTGGATTTCTTAATAGTATTTTGTGGAGCAGCGAGATAAAAAAGAATGTAAAATTTAACATATATGAAACAATGGTGAGAAGCACGCTGTTGTATAGAATAGAGACTTGTCGCGTAACAGAAAAATACAAAACAAAAATGGAAAGTGTCGAAATGGATGCAATAAGAAGATCAATGAGAATATCTAGAACAGATCATATAAGAAATGAGATCATAAAAGAAAGAATGGGAATCGAGGGAAGCATAACGGGTGACATCTCTAAAAGGCAACTGATATGGTACGGCCATGTACAACGGATGAACGACGAAAGATTACCAAACGAGGTCCTAGAATGGCAACCAATAGGGCGCAGAAAAAGAGGGCGTCCTAAACTAGAATGGCAATGGTGATTCCAAAGATCAATGAGTCAAAAAAATCTGACAGAAGATGATTGTCAGGATCGAAGGAGGTGGAGAATAGGAGTCGGACAACGTAGAAAAACGTTCTAAACCGACATAATAGTAATAGTACTCTAGACCTAAATAAGCCACTTCCGGTCAACTCAGAAAGTTAAACACACATACCACCAATCGATAGAGCGTACTCGAGTAATTTTTTGGATCATTAAAATAAATTTTTCCCTAGATTTTAAAAGGGGTGAATGGGTGGTCTGGGACACCCTGTATATACCTGGGACAAATTATCAAACTAAAAAAGGAAAACCAAGCAGCTGAAATCAGAGACGAGTAAGATTGGCCTGGGCAGCATTCGGTAAATTAAGCTACATATTAAAAGATAAAAAATATCCTCAGTACCTCGAAAGTGTACAACCAATGTATCCCTCCCGGATCCCAGACCTGCAAACAAATCAAACATGGAAGAGGTAACAAAATCCCAAGGGTCAATGAAAGACAAATGTTATATGTAAAGCTAACAGATAGAAAAAGGAATGAATGGATAAGAAATAAAACAAAAGTAAGGGATGTAACAGGAGAAGTAGCAAAATTAAAATGGAAATTTGCCGGTCATAATATCAGACAGAAAGACGATCGATGGAACAAGTGTATTGTAACCTGGAGACCTTGGGAAAATAAAAAAAGTAAGAAAAGGCCCCAAATGAGATGGGCGGACGATTTGAAGAGACATGCAGGAGCTAGATGGATGAACACGGCGACAGACAGAGAAGAATGGAAGATATTGGGGGAGGCCTATGTCCAAAGATGGATCGAAGAAGACTAAATAGATAGAAATGATGCTTCAGTCAATATAGATTTATTTAAAATGCGAGCAAGCTATTGAGCATTAAAAAAAGTAACAGAAAAGAATCTTGCAATCGAAACAACGACCAGTTGTTGTTCTTCATTATAAAACGACCCTTGACCTCCAGAGTCAAGTGAAGCGGAGGGAAAGCATGCAGGGGCGCGCTACCGGTGCCTGGGGCGCGTTCCCAAGCATTCCTCCTACTCCGCGATGCAGTACTGCCGCCGCCGTCGCAGCCGCTTCGTACCGATTGCGCGACTGGCGTACCCTCAGGGAGCTCCCAGAGCTGCCACCAGAGAGAAAACAGTGCAGTACGAACATAGAAATTTAATAATTTGTAAATATCTAATAAATCCATTATTGTTATAGAGTTTTGAACCAGTACCACGCAAAACTTTTGGCGAATTCCTTTGGTCAAGAGAAGGATTTTTTTCCATTACAGTTTATTCAGTGCTCTTTGTTTTTTTTTTTAATTTTTATTAAAATTTCTAGAGAAAGACAATTGTTAAAATTATTTAAAAAAAAAGAAATAAGAATACCGGAAACTATTATCAAAAATTTCTTTTTTTTAGATAAAAAAAATATTAATAAATGTGGTGCTAATATTACTATTTTTTGTTTTTATCAAGATGCCTTTAGATATCTACAAAAGTCTATCCTAATATATTTTAATTTATTATTTAAAAATAAATTATTCCTAAAAAATAATATTTTTGATATTGATTGGTGATTATTTTTATTCGGTTTTCTTCCACTCCTTTCTCGCAAAATAACAAATTATGAAAAATATGAGGTTTAAGCCTCACAAAATCTCACTATTGACGTATTTAGAGAAATTAGCTGCATTGACCAATCAGGACGTTTATTCCTGGGTAGCTATTCTGGGTCTTGAACGATGTGACCATACACATCACACGCTTTGACTAATAGCAAACTCTGAGCGGTCGTGTGTTGTACGAAATAACTTGTCTAGACCAATAGCATAGTCGCCCGCTCTTTAGAGTTAGTAAATTTTACGAGTTTGAAGTGAAATATGTTTTCCTGTCCCGTACCGACTGAACGTTTCTCGGACGGATCGTAGGAGAAGCTTGCGTAATGGAAATCTTTTCGCATAGCAGGTGACGTCTCGGAGCTAATTTAATTGGTTAAAGCATGTGATAGGAACTATCACATTGTTCAAGACACAGAATACCTACACTCTGCGGCGTAACGTGCCCGAAAGGGCGGGGGGGGGGGGGGGGCGACAGCTAAAAAGGGCGCCTCTGAAAACTGATGAAAAATCTTGTGACAAAAAAAAAACAAAAAGGTCAAAAGGACGACTCATATTGCGACCAAAAAAAAAACAAAAAAAAAAAAGGTCATCATGTGTGAGGGGGCGGCCGATAAGTCACAAGGGCGCCTCTCATGAATCTTGCGACCAAAAACAAAAAAAAAAACAAAAAAACAAAAAAAAAACACATCCACTCAATTGGCCGTTACCGGCCCGACTTAATAAAGCTGAGGGCGCTTCGGCCACCTATGGGGCGCCACTACCCTCGGGGCGGGGGGGGGGGGGGGGGGGTCGGGGGGCGACGAACCCCCCATGCTACGCCGCTGCCTAAACTGAAGGCTCGTGAGGTGAGGTGAGTGAAATTTTCACTTTTATGTATGAACTTAAGTTCACCGGTGATCTCAAGTTCACAATCTTTCCACGGGATTTTGAATCCCCGTAAGTTATTGCGGGGTTTCTAATCTTACCTTTGATTGTTTGTTTTGTTTCGATTGTTTCATTTTTTTTAATAAGAATAGGTAACCAAATAATGTTAAGAACCACACTTCAAGAAAGTTTACCAAAACAAAAGTTTGAGTCAAAAGTAGTAAATACCAAAATACAAAAAAGAACAACAACAACGCCCATGGATCTCCGTGGAAACAGGAGGTGAACTTAAGTTCACCCGCGAAAGTGACACATCACCTCACGACCGTCAAGAAAAGCGTCTTGAGATTTGGTCAGCCCTCATCTCACCTCAAACACAAGCAGTCAAGAATAAGCGTCCAGATGCGTTGTTAGAAGCAGATGAATAAAATTTCCCCAGAATTCAAGAACAGCGCTTACTACTACTTACTAGGTGCCAATGCCATGCCGGTGGAAATCACTTCTTGACAAGCTGATGAAGAAAAAAACTTGCCCAAAGCAACACTGTACTCCATCACTAATGGATTTTTAATTTGTTTTCCAAGGGCTGTTGAAGGAGCACTTTATAAATGACGTGGTGTTTTTATTTTCTTGTTTTAAAAACATCAATCTTTTTAATGAAGGTCGATCAAAAGGCCGAATGCAGTATATCTTGTTACATAGGCATAATTTATTGGCAAACGCGTTTTGGCACGTTGCTATATGCGATTAAAATTAATAAATTTTAGTCAAAATTGTACCATAACACCGCTAAACAGGTAAAAGGTTGCAAGAATATTTTTTGTGGATTATGATTCTACAGGATACCCTGATTCCATAACCACCTTTGGTTTATCTAAGTTGGCTCACTTTTGTAGGAAAAAAAAATAAAAACTGTTTTCCGTAAAACTCATATAAAAAAATTATATCTTGAAAGCATCTAAAGGTATAGAACTCGAAATTGGGATAAAATTGAGGGATCATTAGCTCTATCTTACAGCGGAATATAAAAACCATCCGTAGCGGTGTTACGAATATATGGCCAAGAAACTGCTAAAAATTGATAAATTTGAAAACAAGCCAATACAACAAAACGAATAGCTAAGAAGAAAATTTGGGTTGACACTTGTATCAAGTAACAAATTTACTACAAAAAATATCCTATACACTTTTTTCAGACGTTCACAATTATGGAAGTAAATTTGGGTTAAAGTTGATCAAAACTAAAAATGGATTGATTGTCTCTGAAATTAGTACGACAACTCTTTTTCAATGGCATTTTTGTTAATTTAAAACAGAAAACTTTTCTTTGAAGACTGTCTTTGGCGTTGGTGATCAGGACAGTCCCGTTGCGACCCCCAGCAGTAGTCTGCCATTATATGAATGTGCCATCTGCCTTGGTAACGCTCTTCCATTCTTTTAATATCCTGATGAAATCTCTCTCCCTGTTCCTCGCTATAATCACCTACTTGAAACCTAGATATCTTTCAACCTGATGATTTAACGATAAAATTTATTTGACATATTTTTTGGCTACTTCTCCAGGGAATTTAATGGTATGACTGACAAGCCACGTTACCAAGCGGTTTTTATTAATATTATTAATTTTTTTTCGGTTTTGAAACGTATTCTAATCAAGCGCGCTTATGTAAATATACCATTTTTTGCACAAAAATTCTCCAGGTAATACTTTATTATTTTGCAAAATTTTGATAATTTGCTGCCTATGGTTTTAAAGTTATAGGACATTTTTTTACGAAAAACACGGTGAAAAAGAAAAATGGTTTTTTATTTTTTTTTACACAAAAGTGAGCCAACTTGAACAAAACAATGGTAGTCAGTAGGTAGCACTGAATAAAAATTCAATTTTTTATTTTTTGCAACAAGAAATTTTTCTTATTTTATAAAGCGGTGAGAGAGTTTGTTTGCGGTAGATAACTTATGAAAAAAAAAGGGGAAATATCGGTCCTCTGTCACGCATCACCTTTTGTTTGGTGATGAACCTTGCGTCCTTGTTAATTCACAAGCGTCGGAAAATAAAATAAATTTAGAAAAAAAAACTTTTTGAAAACAAGCTTTTATAAAATGGACTAAAAAGCATAAAATAATTTTTTGAGTGTTCTGATATCATAATAATAAAAGCGATGGGCGTATTTAATATTAGGTAAATGCGCATTTGGTGGATCGTCTACAACCGATGATGGGGCGATTCTTCTTTTTCAATGTGACAAAATAAATCGACACACTGCCGGTCGCGGATGATCTGCCTAATATGAAGCAGGCGTAATAATGTCCATCCATATCAGAAAACTGTAAGGGTAGCTTGAGTAGGGATTGGGTTAAATTGTCTACCCTTACATTTCTCTGCTATAATATATTGAATTTGGATTTTCACTAAACTTCTAGTTAACAAGGCTAAAACAAAAACGGGTAAATTTCCTTTAATACGCCCATCGCTTTTATTATTATGATATCAGAACACTCAAAAAATTATTTTATGCTTTTTAGTCCATTTTAAAAGCTTGTTTTCAAAAAGTTTTTTTTTTCTAAATTTATTTTTTTATTTTTAGATTTGTCTAAGTCTATGCATTTCTAATTTTGGTCGAGATCGAACAAACTAAAGCCTTATTTCTTATACGCCCCCCCACTTCGTAGTGGGAAAGCATGTGAATTTTGAAATCAATCAGATACCTACGTGGAAGTCAGTTGAAAGTAATCAGAAAAACTCGTTATTAAATCGTCCATTTTGAATCCGCCATATTGAATGTTTGTAATCTGATCAAAAATTCGTAATCCTCATCCTCAAAAACCCCCAGATACCAATTTTGGTGGAAATCCGACAAACTAAAATTTTACCCCCTCTCCGCCCCCCACGTAAGGGGGGAAGTAGGCAGTCAGTGATACCACATTATTGGATTGTCATCGGAACTATAACGGTATGTGAAATTTGAAGTGAATCGGATACGTGGAAGTCAGTTGAAACTAATCAGAAAAACTTGACAATAAATCGTCCATTTTGAATCCGCCATATAGAATTTTTGTAATCTCATTAAAAATTCCTAATTCTCATCCTCAAAAACCCCCAGATACCAATTTTGATTGAAATCGGACAAACTAAAGTTTTACCCCCTCTCCACCCTCCACGTTAGGGGTTAGGTAGGCATTCAGTGATACCACATTATTGGATTGTCATCGGAACTATAACGGTATGCGAAATTTGAAGTCAATCGGATACGTGGAAGTCAGTTGAAAGTAATCAGAAAAACTTGACATTAAATGGTTCATTTTGAATCCGCCATATTGAATTTTTGTAATCTGATCAAAAATTCGTAATTCTCATCCTCAAAAGCCCCCAGATACCAGTTTTGGTTGAAATCGGACAAACTAAAGTTTTACACCCCCTCTCCACCCCCCACATTAGGGGGGAGGTAGGTACCCTATAAAACCATATTATTGTATTGTCATTGGAACTAAGACGCTATGCGAAATTTAAAGTCAATCGGATGTTTGGAAGTTCTTCAAAAATGAGTTGCAAGATTTGATTACATACATACATACCCCCATACATACATACAGGTGAAGTTAAATAAAAGCTTGTACAAAATATGGATTTTTGACAAATATTTATAGAGGGTGACGGACAAACGTGTTTGTTTCTCACGGACTTGCACCATTCGACTTTAACGGTCGTTTAACTTTAAACGTCGTTTAATTCGTTAATTTTATTTGCACCATATTTTAACAGTAGTTTAAAGGGTCTTAAACGATGTTTAACTTAAACGTCCAATCTCGGCCATTTAGTTGCAAGTTTAACTAATTATTGAGGTTATGCTGAATTTGTGATACTGCGGATTCTTAAAAGTTTTCTTTTGATCTTTTGGGGAAAATAATAATTTGGAGCAGGGGCATACAGATTGTTTATTTTTTCTTAAATTTGGCTTCCTTTAGAGAACTGTGAATCCACCCTTTTAATTTTCTTTAGGAATAAAAGTATATCAGCAAACCGACATTTTTGATAAATGTTTATCAAAAACATTTCCAAAGTGTGGCATAATTTGTAGTAGTAGATAGTGCCGGAGTACCTAAAATAATTGCAAGAGTTTTTGAAGCCATTGTCAATCACTATCTACAGTTCTGCAATATGCCATAAAATTTATAGCAAGAATAAAGTCAGCAGCATCTTTCAGTTTATTATTTATTACTTTGAGCTTATGTTTTTCTTCCACGTTTTAATTTATTTTTCTCCTGTTTATGCCAAAAAAACAAAAATGTGGGTTTACGGGAATGAAAATACCAAATTGGGTTAGTTCTTATTCTAGAACGTGTGAAACGCCAATGAACTTGGCAAGAAAATAACATAACCAAAAAATATGAGTGTGAATGAGTTTGATTGATTTACCTCTTTTCTATTTCTTTAAAATATGTCATACATACAGGGCCTCTAGTTTGCGGTAGTTTAAATAGATGATTCAGTTTATTATAAAAATCTATAAACTACTTTAAACCATTGGTAAACAAGATCAGAGAGTGTCTGAGAAAACTCGAAGCTAAATATTATATTGATAGAGGAAATTTGAATGTGAATGAATAAACTGTACTTTCGTTTTTTTGTTTATAATTTATATTTTTTGTTTTTTACGAATTTTAGTTTTTTACCTGTTTATGTCCTTAACACGATTTATTTTTATAATTTATTTTGAATGTAAACCCTAGAAACAATTTTTTTACACAAGTGTCAATTTTTTTCCATAAAACGTCTTTTTTTAGATGGTTTAAAAATGTATTACTATGGAAAAATTTGTCAAAAATGCAAATAAGTGTCACCGTCAAAATCAATAATTGCACAAACGAGAATTTGAATTTGATTGTATTAATATTGCAGTTTGCTATTTTTGAAACAAAATTTTGTTTTCTTGCTAATAATATTTTTTTACATCATTTAAAAAAGGCCACTATTTTTAGGTTTAAAATTAAAACAAAAAATATTTTGATTAAAAATAATCACGTCTAAAATACGTAACAGGATTTTTCATATTTTCTCGGAAGTTTTAGCGTTATGCAAAAAAATGGTTTATACAAAAGATAACAACCATTTTTGCTTTGCCTAATGTAATTTAGTTTTTCTATTAGCTGGAACATATTCTCTTTTCATTCCAATAGTTTTTATGCTGATATTATTTTCTCTTCAAAAAGGTATTGATTAAATGCTATAGTGATCATGGAAAATTATTACTGTATGTAAGATAAGAACAACTGCGTATGTATATACTATGTAGTATGTAAGAAAACACCCACAGCCAATACCTGTCCTCTATGCACCTCGGTAAAGTATAAGGAGGAAATATTATAGCTTGTGCTAGAATTTGCATAAAAAACAAATACCCACTTCTTAACTGTCTCGCTGCACACGACGGAATGATGAAAAACTTAGTGAAGACGAGAGGTCACGATATATTCCCCTAATTTCCCACTACCAGCCGAATACGGGTCTAAAACAGCGACACATATTTCAAGACACCGCCCAAAATACATTTTTCTCTCTTTTAATTCTCTTTTACACACATTAAGCACAAAAGCACTCTATGATCTCTATAGCATTTAATCTACCATAGCATATGCTCTACTTAACGAAACATGCAAATCAAAATCCAAGGATAACGAAATATGGAAATCAAAATAATATCGTGGCTAAAGAGATTATGAGAGTTTTGATTTTGCTTTTATTGCTATGATGATTTCCAATCTTTATCATCCAAACAAAGCAGAGAAACTGAGATAGAGAAATATTCCTCACTAAGTAGGTACCTAAATTTCAACTGGTCTTTAAGAATTGGCTTGTATTCAACTTTTTTTTTCAAAAAGTACAACACAGAAACTAATAAAACGAATAGTCCACAGTACATCGGTCTATTTTTTAAGTGATGAGTAACATGCTGAACTTTCGTACATAGGTTTACCTTGTCGAACGAACTTTTTCCTCTGTGCAAATTCTTGAAAGTGGTTCCTAACAGAGTGCGCAGGCGTAGAAATTTTTCGAGCTTCAAACTGACTAAACCAGGCAAGCAAAAAAGTGGCTATTTTTATATAATAGAAGGGCGTATTAAAAAAGACAACCATGTAAGCAGTTGTCTTTGTCGTACGCGTAGAAAACGAATAAGAATTCATTGACTGTCGGTCTTGATTTGACCCGAGAGCAGCGTCGCTTTCGCGACAACCTCCAGCTCCTTGCGCTCTACGCGGCATATACTATTGATTCTTTCGTTATGTTAAATATGTCATGATCAAAGCATACAAGCCCAATGCAAGAATTCAGTTCGCCTTGAAATAAACATAAACAGTCTGTTCATGGAGTGCCCGCAGGAGGCTACGGTTTCGGTAAAGGATATTGCAACGGCCTTAAAACTATACAGTTGTGTTATAGTATAGTGTGTTTTTTGATTAACAAAAAATTTTCTTCACAATGTTTTATTGAAAAGATAAATAGGTATCATAAATAACGGTAGGCTAAAGCAAGAAATTTAAGTGCACCGTATGCCCCTGTAAAAAATAGACCGATGTACTGAGCAAAATTTTATATTGCATGGAAAAAGACATAAAAAACTAACCTAAACAATTTTATGTTAGCATTTTTCAGCAGCTACCTGGTGTAGGTTTTAGTTTATTTATTTATAGATAAAGTCTATTCGCCCTTCTTTGACATGCGCAAAATGTTCGGCTTAGCACCAGTTTCATCAACAACATCAAGAATCTCACAGAATTTTTAACATTCTGTCTATTAACCCACTAAGTATATGTCTAAACAAAGATTCCTCCAGCCCCCGCGCGAGAACAGCCACCCATACACCGCTGAATAACGAGTGAAATTAAAATCTTGTCCCGCGCGGTGCTGCCGGATTGTAATTATTTACGCTAAATAGTTCACCCAATTAGTTGCTTGTTGTTAACCACAGATAATAAAAAGAACTGGACATTCATGTAGTCAGGGACGATTTAGTTTTTTTTTTAATAAATCAATTAAAAATACTGTTTGTTGTCTAGTTTTGGGAGGGCGCTGCCCCGTTGCCCTCCCTGTAGCAGCCGCCACTGAGAAGAGGACTAGAAGATAACATTGTAACAAAACGGGATTTGAATATAAATGGTATTTTTGCCATTTATAAGTTTTTAAATATTTTTAATTAAATATTGTTTTTCATATCAACAAGAGTTAATTACATGCAAGACTAGGTTAAGAATAAGTAAAATTTATGGCAACTCCAGCGACTTGCTTTTTGGCATATTTTCAGGTTCGCTGTATTTTAATAAAAGTTGTATTCGGCTAATATGTCGTTTGAGCCACTAACATCAAAATAATTTATATTCTGTAACTGGAAACAAATTTGCTAAATTATTTTCAATTTTTTAAAAACACACAGATGTAATTTTACTTTCTAACGGTTTTTTAAAGTCTGGCTTGCGTTTGTATTTTGCCTCTTAGTGGAGCGTTTAAAGCGCAGCCTATCTCTTTCTCGACAAGGCGACAGCGAGTAAAATTCTAGCTAATCAACGCCAAGCTATTGGTGCGTGCAAGCGCAGGGTGGCTTTGACTGAGACAAGAAACTTTCGAAAGTCGTTAGGGAAAACACTCTTTAGTTGGGTTGCATCCAGTTCACTTCTTTTGTTAAAAGGGAGTTTTTTTCTTCAACTGGGGAAATGTTAAATTTGTCAATTACTTTAAGTTTGTATAAACTATTACCGGTCGTGGATTGGCATGGAACATTTGTTCCTGACTATCAGGACGTGTTCCAGACGGGGATCACTCGTATCCTCGTGATCGACGTTGGAGAAAGTGAAAACCAAACTGTTTTATTACCTTTATTATTCATAATTATTTTGGTCTTTTCTTTTAGTGCTTATTTTAACTTTAAAGCTTTTGATTTTATTACTGTTTCCCGTGTTTTAAAATATTACTGATATCTTTTCTGATTTTTAACATCAAAATACAAACCATTTGTTGCCCTAAAATCGGCATTTTTAATCAGTAATACATCCCAAACCTAAACAGTAATATTAAGTAAATTAAACAGTTGATTGAATAGTTTCACCTATTCAATTAACGTTTAAAATGTTGATAAATAAAAATATTTACAACAAATATACAAAGGTTTATAAAACCTAAAAGTTTAAGATGTGTGAATATTTAAATGCAAAAGTTTAATAGTACAAAAATTTGATATTTAAATAATAAATATAAGAAATGCTAATGTGAAGTTTCAAGAAGAAAATTGAAAAGGTATCTATGATTTTCCTACATTGTTTATACATTTGAGAAAAACGTTTATAGCATAATCTTTCTCCAAGAACCGTCAAATTCCCTTTCGAGATCATAATACGTAATATATTTAATAATGTTTAATACTTTTATCAATTTTCAATTAGTTGCACAAATTGGTAGCTCGCAACTTTTAGGCCTTGGTCACCTGAGTTGACAGAACCACTGTCATACAAGGCCCCTGTTACAACATTTAATGTGGGGTTCCCTGAACAGGAAGGTGGTTCAAAAACGTGCGCACGGCACTGTTTCACAGCACAATATAGCACGGTTCAACTTATTATATTGATAAGTTGCCGATTTTGTCGACCAATTTTGCTCGATACTGCTTTTCTTTTTCTTTTTCCCTTTCTTTCTTCTTACTCTTTTTTTTTTAACTTTTAAAACCAATCGCCTGCCATTGGTCCCAACATAAAGCAATAATTGAGCGTTCTACCAACTTTAGGTTTCGTTCGTGCATAAAATTGCAATTTTTGACAAACGTTTGAGAAAAATTTTACCGCAAAAATTGCAGCAAAATTTGGTCATGGGAGAAGAAAGTTGATATACAAAATATTTGTTTCTGTAATACGTACTTAAAGCAGAGCTCGTATTGATAAAATAAGTTTATTAGTTATAAAAATAAAATAAGATAAAACGTTTGGTAAAAAAAGGAAAGAACTTCTTAAAAAAGCAAAAGAAAAATTTTACCTCGAAAAAAATTTAAAAACCAATTAAAATTTCTCTGGCTAATATAATAAGAAAGAAAATTTCGCAGAATTTGAATACACAGAACAGATGGAATTCCAAAACCAAATATCACTGCAAATAAAGGCAGACACATTTTTTAACACAGTTGGTTTATATTGCAGTACTAAAGCCGCAGGACTATAAAAAAACTATTCCGGATAAAAATGGTGCTGGAAAATCTTGCTGGACAAATTTAAGCCTATGTTGCCCTTGAGTCCAAATCAGTCTGGCTTAACGAAAGACTCAGGAACGAATCAAGTAGTGCTCTGGCTTAAAGAGATTATAAGGCACTATCTCAAACGCGATACAGCTGTATGCATGTATGCAGCCTTTCTTGATCTAAGCAAAACATTCGATAGAGTACAGTACCCAACAATCGGGTCAATCATGAACCGTAAAGGGATTCCGCACTACCTTATTCATCAATATTAAATGTACTGTCATATGCTGATGACAGACATGGTATTTCTTGCTCCATCTCTACAGGGACTCAGACCTCTGCTATTACAATGAGAGAAATTTGCGGCAGATCACTTCACAGATTATTATAATACTTCAGTATAGAAATTATTAGAATATGCTTGGTATAGAAACCTACATGTACCGATGTTACTCTTATCAACAGCGTCTTAAAAGAGTTAAGTATCTTGGGCACTATATCATTGACACACTGTCAAATAACCGTAATGTGCAACGACAATATAGCCAACTCTGTGTGCGCGCATACATGCTAGCTATACGTTTTAATAAGTGTAGCACGGAGATAAAGACCCTATTATTTAAAACATTTTGCATGTCCCTATACATAATCGAGTTATGGAACCGTTTAATTTCCAAATTCACGTCGAAAATTAAATATTAAAAAATAAATTAAGATACTAGAAACTAGATTATGAATATCAAAGGTCGAAATCTAGTTATAAAATGTAAAGTGAGAAATCGGAATTTAAAGAACTTTTTTTTAATATTACACAGATCCCTAAGAAAGAAGATTTCAAGTATTGTCTACAGTTGACTCTTTCAAGCTTAAAAACATGATTGAAAAATATAACTGCCTATAGGTGCAGAAATTAATAAGGTTGAAGAAGATCTAAGTTAACTAAGCACAAGTAGTAGTAGTAGATTTGGAATAAATATGATCCTGATTGCGAGAAAAAGCATTTTCATACTAACTCTTCGTCATAAACGCTGTAAAAACTCCTGCAATCATAAAAAAGCAAACAAAATTAGATGCCGCTGTATATAAAAGCACAAACCAATGCTAGTACAATATTTATTATTTTTATAAAGCAATAAAAACAAGAAGAAAAAGACAAGAATTAATGACTGCTATGACCTTTTCTGCCGTTGATTAATACCAAGCAGACATTTAAGAAAAGACCAGGTAAAACTGTAAAAAGGAAACATCACTTTTGGTTAATTATTTCTTTACTTTGAAGACAACGCGCGAGATGATACTCGTATTAACCATTGACTATACGAGTCGTCGGAAAAGATTGTGGCTGCCACACAAGTAACGACCCAACGCTTTGCCAGACAATTAGAAGATAGACACTAACAAAGTTTATATGAGGCCTGCCTTTCCAAAACGTTGTAGATGTCATTTTTAGAATTTTACAGGAGAAGCAAAAAACTAATTTTTTCAGCATACTGTGATAATATACAATAAAGTTGGAGTTTATCATATGTTTAACATTTATCAAGGATAAAACATCTAAAAAGTTCCAAAAAAGTCCTAACCTACATTGCAACTCAAAACATGGTAAGCACAAAAAAAATCACAGGTCTTATCTGATGCAATTTCATAATAAAACACTATTATCCTATAGAAAAACATTGTAACTTTATTAAGACACGTTCGTTACAATAAAAAACGAATATGTCGAACAATACTAAGATGCATTCTAGCCCAGAAGCTGTGAATAGTATTTCTTCAATTGTGAGGTAAGGAAGCATGGCTTTTATATTGGCTTCTTTTTCTGCTGCAATACCATGCTTCGTAGGCTGTTCAATAACTTCAATTATTGGAAAGTCGTCAATAGTTACTCCTTTTGACAGAATATTAGTTTTTGTAGGTAACTGTAAGGCTCTATGTGACTTCCAGACTTCACCTGTTCCAAACTGACCTCCCGACAATCTTATTTACGCAGCTTCACTTATTTGGAGTTTTGTCGTATTAAGGTTCTTTGCTGCAGATATCTAGTCATAAAAACTATCAAAAATGGCTACAACAAAGATATTTTTCTGTTTAGCTGTTGCAATGGTACGAACAACATCAATAGGTACTGTGTGTGTGTGCAAAAATGTGTGTCCGTTTACAGGAAACTTGTATATGATTTCGGTAAAAATTCCTTTTGCCAACAATGTCAAATATATGGATAAAACTATCTGGACGAGCGCGATGGCACTTGCAACGTTCTGACTTTCGCGTCTACCTATTCACGTGATTTTTCACGGCAATCACAAAGTGCTTTGTGGGAGCGTAAAACATGGCATTTATAACGTTAATAACATAAAAAGTCAAACACAACTTACAACGTTTGGAAGGGCAGGCCTTATATACTAAAAAGAGTCTTCATTACATTTTGATTGAAACTTTGGCATTTGTTAGCTCTACAACCCAGGGTGAATCTTGGCTTATTTAAAGATTAGCTTCCTTTCCTTTTATTGTTCGCTTTGGTCTTCAGTTTGTGACTCTTAACTTGCGGAGATGTTCTTCTACTTGTTTCTTGAATCCGAAATTTTGCAAGAATTCCAGAAGAAGTTTGATAGAAGATTTACTTTGGTGGCTCCAGGTTATCCAAGCCGGTCCTAGAGACTCTTGCGCCCTGGGCATAAGCCATTTTTAGAGCTCCCTAGATCTAATTGCATTAGTCTGAACAATGTTTGTGCATCTCCCGGAGTCGTCCCTGATGTGATGAAAAGTTAAATACACGACACTATTGTTTATTGCTGTATATTACAAGTAAGCCATCTTTTTTCATTGCGACAATTTCATTACAAAACTGGAAATTATATAAAAAGAATATAATTAGGTTAAGAAATGGCAACTATATTTCGTCGTTCCGGCATATGAATAAGGTAGTTAGCAGGAGTACCGATCAAGGTTGTTTCCTGGCTTGAGCATTTGATTTCACAAAAAAAGAGGATGAGCTGCCGTGGGCTTCGGGGTGTCACATCAAACGTACCCTCGCTCGTTGCGAAGATTTGTGAGAAATTGTCTGGAAAAAAAACATAGACATTTTAAATGTTGAATTTACAACCTCAATAATTAGTATGTACAGGAATTCTACCATTTTTAGTTTTTGTAAAACGGACTTTGTTGACGGCACAAGGTACATCAACACGTCACCAGAAAATAACCCTAAAATATTTTTATTGTCTACGTCTATTTTTGACACTTTTTAAAACTAAATAAAGTATTTTATTCCAAAAAATCGTTAATTATTCGTACACAAAACAAAGGCAACAAAAAAAAAATTACAGGCGTCTACGGCTGAAAAAATCAGCTCATGTTCCAAATGCTATTTTTACATTGGGTCTTATTAGAGGATAGAGGTTGTTTGTGATATGTTCAAAATGGCAGTACAAGTTTTGGTAATAATTTGGGACCAAAGTATATCAAAACATAACAAAAAGCTTATATATAACACCATTGTAAAAAGTATTATTACATACGGCTCAGAAGTATGGCCAATCAAGGATAGAACAGAAAAAATGCTTTCCGCTACGGAGATGGACTATTGGAGAAGAGCAGCAGGGAAATCAAAAAGAGAAAGAGTTACAAATCAAAGAATAAGAGAAATTATGACAGTGGGGGAACGTACTTTAGTGGATGATATAAGAACAAAGCAACTGGTGTGGTACGGACATGTACAAAGAATGAATGATGAAAGACTACCTAAACAAATACTACAATGGAAACCAACTGGCCGGAGAAAACGAGGACGGCCAAGGAGAAGCTGGAGAGAAGGAATAGACAGTGAAATAAGAATAAGAGGGGGCCATTCATCATCTAGAATTATGGGCCAACAGAAACGAGTGGGGATTGGGTATCGAAAGACGTAGAACGTTGTGAAACCGATACATATATAATATATATATATATATATATATATATATATATATATATATATATATATATATATATATATATATATATATATATATATATATATATATATATATATTTCTTGCCGATATTCTACCAAACTTTTTTGAGGATGAAAGATGACTAAACACAACAACAGAAACGTTTAAAATTTAGCATTTCCTATTTTCTGTTCAAATTTGTCGCCATGCACTGTATCAGATTGACTCTGTCAAGTTGTATTATGACGTTTACTTATTTGGTTGTCAATCTATTTTTCAATATTTTACAATAAAATTATTTTTAAATCCAATACCTACCAATGTTATTAATTTCAAAACCAAATGACACTACAAAAACAATAATTTTTTGCATAAATAAATATTTCGAGGTTATCTTTATACTTTTACACAGGTTACCTACAAAATTTGAAAGTTCACAACGTGACTGGCCAATTGTAATCAGAGTAAAAATCTACGTCATCGAATTGCCTTAAACCATTTGTTAATGGAAACCTGATGATGCAGCTACAGTCGTCCAGTTAATTTCACATGACTGGTCAAATTCGATAGGTAACCTGTGTAAAAGTATAAACACCTTGGACGTGAACATCAAAAAAAAATCGGGCGTTGACTTGTGACGTCAATGGCCTGTTCGTTTTGATAGCCTTTCCAACATGAAAATTCAATCCAGCACGCGGCACCAGGCGGCAAATTTAAATTTAAAGTTAGCAACGGTAAATCTTAAACAGTTCACCCCTTTACCCATCTTTTATCATCATAAAAGTTTGGTTCGGTTCGGTTTCAAATGGTGTTGGTGTCGAAAAATAATTCATTGAAATTTCACGAAAATCTGTTGGCCTATTTTGTAGATATCGTGAAAACCTCGGGTTAAAAAGGCCTCAATATATCGACTGGTTTTTTCAGAGTCGGGTGGATGCCTGTATTTTTTGTTGCTGTAAATATGTTCTCTGGAAGATTCATGTTTTCCCATTTGCTTAGGAAGATGGTGCAAATCTTTCACAGCCGTTCATGCTCAATTAGGGTCAATTCTTGATGTCACATTATAAAACAACACACACGAGAAACAGTACAACTGGTTGGTTAAAACAAGACGCTAGCCCTACCAAGTCCACTTTCAATCCCTGACTTCGCATGCGCATATTATTTACCTCATGTATTAGAATAGATGAATACAGGGTGATTTTCACTTGAATGATTCTAACCACATGAAAATAGAAGGTTTCAAAAACCTAATCAAACCTAATCTAACAAAACCTAATCAAATCTAACCGAACCGAACCAAAGGAAACTGAACCAATAATTTTTTTCAAAAAAAAAAACTTTCCTGACTTCCTGCCCGGGATCCTAGAGGATGTGAATCCGAACCGAACCAAACCGGTAAATAATATTGGTCGATCTACGCATGCGAAGTCAGGGATTGGAAGTGGACTTGGTATGGCTAGCGTCTTGTGTTGGTTAAATCACAACCACAAATACAGTTATTTTTCTTACAGATGTCTCTATAAAAATGACCCACGAAACTTCTGTTTTGTGTCCTTCTTTGACTAGCTTGAACCAATTGACCTAATTTTGATTTTATCTTCCAAGGAAAGACTGGAAAAATTGCTTTTAATAATACTACTGACGCAATTCATCATGATCGATAATAAGAATTTGCGGTAATTTATTATAACACGACTAAAATAGCAAAACAATTTGAACAAGCATAGGCACACCCAGGGGGCTCGGAGACCGCCCCCCAAATAGTATAAAAAATGACATTATGCAGCTTGGGCCCCCCAAGAGACGTCGCCCCTCTCCCAAGACATATTCCTGGTTGGGCTACAGAAATAAGGTACAAAACTATCGTAATGTCATGTTATATTAATCAGCCTGACCCATAACATATTGACAAGCGGTCCGAACCGCGATGTGTACTAGCCGCAAAATAATTGCGTCTTTCTTACCCTCCGCTCTCACCCCGTTTTAATCGCAAAGCTCGACGCGAGATGGCTTGCGGCCCGAGAAAGCCAAGCGGTCCCGATTCATCGATTCGTAGTTAATCGTATCGGCAGGCGGTCAGAGCCAATGTAGGAGTTGAACTTTAGTCAAGGAAACTATAGAAAAAGCAAATCAAAAATATTTTTTAATAAAGATTTATTTTGTTTGTATTTTTGGGAGGGGCACGCGGGCACGCGGCCATGCGGCATTAAAGAGCAGTCGCCGCTGTCGTTTCTCCACTAGACGCAGTTATGTTGGGAAGATAAAAATTCACTCCAATCTTCAAAACAGTGGGACATTTTCTGAATGACACACTTAGTTTATAATGATCCAACACAATCGAAAAAATTAACATTATTATGTGATGTGCGGAGGCGTTCCCAAACTATTTCGAAAAGGATTCCAAAGAATTTCAAGAGACGCGGTTCCTTTCCCAAAGGCATCTCTTTTTCAACATATTAACAGCGTTTTGACGGCTTGTTAATTGTCTAGAAGAAAAGGATGAATGGCCGTGGCCAGGCTTTGTCTGTTGAATTAGTTTTAGAAGAATGAATACTCTACTAGCCAAATACTTATCGTTTTCTTTTAAGGTCCAACAGTAAATTTTTAAAAAACTTATTTTTGTAACTATAGCTCTTATCAAGTTTTTAATTGTTTCGTAAATTATTAAAGAAAAAAATACATAACAAAAACATTTCATGTAAAAAAAAGCGAAAATGTTATTCCATAAAAAGGATTGAGAGAAAAGCCAAGTTATCCAATACAAATTTTAAAATGAAGGGTTCTTACTAGTTTGGAAATGTTTTTTTAAACTTTGCTATTGCAGCCAAACTTCTTTATGTTCAATTTAGCACTGTGCCTAAGAGTCATTTGCAGCCCTAATAGCTAGTTTAGAAATGAACCTTTCATTTTCAAATTTGTAGTAGAGTACTTGGCTTTACTTTTATCTCACTTATTTTTACGGAATACCATTTTCGCGTACTTGGCTTTTTTTACGTGACATGTTTTTGTTATGATTTCACTTCTTTTTTAAAGGAATTGGATAATATTTAATTTTTAATGTAGTAAAATATGCGGGATATAGTTTTATCATAGTTCCTATCAGTCTTTTAAAGCTCAGCTCTCTGGCGTTTCTGGAAGTGGGCAATGTTACTTTTACATATATTTATATTTATAGCGGAGGAGAGGTTTTTTAATTTTTTCCCAAGGTTTTATCTTAGTTTCTATCAGCCTTCCAAAGCTCAGCTCTCAATTTCTGAATGGGGGCTATGTTACTTACTTACTATATAAATTTACATTTAAAGGAGGGGGAAGTAAATTAAAATCTTGGTGTTTTTAATTTTTTTCCTATAGTTTTATCATAGAGCTTTTCAGTCTTAAAAAACTCAGCTCTCTGGCCTTTATGGAAGTGGGCAGTGTTACTTTTTCATAATTAGAGAAGTTACTTTTACATAAGAAATTACAATTTTGGGGTGTTTTAATTTTTTTCTATAGTTTCTATCGGCCTTCCAAAGCTCAGCTCTCTACCGTTTCTGGAAGTGGGCAATGTTACTTTTACATAACTTTAGATGTATGATGATTTATATGTGAGTGGGCCTTGCAGTTCTTCCAGTGCGGCCACTAGTAGGTCTATTGTGGCTCACTTCACATGTATAGGACAGGGGAGTAAATTTGAATTTTGAGGTTTTTTTTTCTATAGTTTCATCATAGTTTCTATCAGTCTACCAAAGGTCAGCTCTCTAGCGTTTCTGGTAGTGGGCAATGTTCAATTATATTAGTTTTTAAATTTTTTTCCGGAAAAAACCCCCAAATCCTGAAATTTTAAATTTTCCTTAAAACTAAGCTTCTTAGAAAAAAATATGTAATTGTCGTTATTGTAGACAATAAAATTTTCATTTTAACGATATATGTCAGTATGGTATACCTATGTAAAAAAATTAAAAAAAGAAACATGCTTATAAAATGTTTTACCCGATTTTCCTAAAAACCAAGCTCTATCAAAATACTCTGCCAATATATGGGCCCCTAAGCTCACACTAGGTACTACAGTTATAGTGTACGTGTGAGCTAATATAACTAAAAACTGAAATATATTTTATTTAACTCCAGACTAAATTACCTTTTGTTTGATACCACACAAGCCATGTTTTGACTTAAACTCAAATTTTTAAAATCTACCCCCACCCTTAAAAAAAACAAAAAACTAAAATGTAATCTGTTAAACTCCGGACTCAATAACCTTTCGTTTGATATCACACACGCCATATTTTCACTTAAACTCTAATTTTTAAAATATACCCCACCCTTTTTTTTTAAATAAATTAAAATGTATTTTGTTTAACTGCAGACTCAATTACCTTTCGTTTGATATCACACACGCCATATTTTCACATAAACTCTAATTTTTGAAATTTACCCCCACCCTTTTACTTGGTTTCTGTTCGGTGGATTTTGTTCATTTTTAAATGGGACCATCTCGACCCAAGATCCAGCCTAGGTACCAAATTTCATTTAAATCGGCCAAGCGGTTTTTGAGTTATGCGCGTTGGTCATTACAGACATACAGACAGACAGACAGACAGACAGACAGACGGCGCAACAAAAAAGTTTCAAAATCATCTGAAACGCAAAGATATATAAAAATTTTTGAAATCGGAGCAACTTTTTTTTTCTCGAAAAAATTAGGATCACCATAGCTCACACTACTATATAGTATATGTGTGAGCTAAAATGTGATTTATACTTTATTATAGACAATAAAATGTCCTTTTAATCGATGTATAAGGCAAGATCGAGGAACAATTTAGGGGCGTCCGTAAATTAATTCAATTTTGAAAAGTCACTAAACAAATTTTTTAACAAATTTTATTCAGTTTTCCCAGAAACTAAGCTTTTTTGGAAAAATGTGTTTGTGAAATTATTGTAGAAAATTAAATTTCCTATTTAACAATGTGTCAGTGGGGTGAGACTAATGATAAACTTTCCAGGGGAGTCCGTTTACCGCGAAAATTTAAAAAAAGTAAAAAAACACATGTTTGTCACACGATTTAAAAACCTATAAAGAGCTTATCTATCTATCGATTGTAGACAATGAAATTTCTTTTTAAATGCCGTACAACAAAGTAAGATTCATCTTCAGATTAAAACTTCACGGGCGCCAAATCTAGCTAAAATCGGTTTATTGGCTTTTGAGTTATCGTGTACCAGAGAGATGGGCAGATCACGTTTATTCGGGTAAATAATACCAACCAAAGGTACCCTGATGTAACATTTTTGACGGTACCTCAAAAACATTTTTCTCACTAAAATAATGACTAGGAATACTAGGGAAGCCAATACGGTGCGGAAAAGGATAAAAGTAAACGTCGAAAAATAGTTGCTTATCTTGGTGTTTTGGAAATCCGACTTTTTTTTCAAAATTTTACGTAAAGTAATATATTTTTAGTAATGCTTTGTATAAAATTTATGGAAATTTCTAATTTTGTGAAGATATTCTATTAGAGGACGCCTTTTTTTCGTTGGCCCGGCTCCTTGTAGCTAATTTATTTACATATTTTCCTAAATATGTTTATTATGCTAATCGGATTTTTGGAAGATTACACTTTTTCGGGTTTTTAATAATGAAATAATATATCGCACTAAAGATTGAGGCAACATTTTAAATCATTTAGTGGCTTTCTAAATCATAAATAGGGTCTGATTTTTGTGTGTCATGAAGAACACTTGGTGGGCTTTAACCTGAAACACCAGAGCTCTCCATTATTTCTTCTCTGGTACAATTTGTTCGTCACATATTTTTCGTCAATGATCCATTTTATTTATGTTCTTCATTGTTTCAAGCAGAGGATCAAGAATTTCCTGGGGGGAGGGGCTTAAGTGGCACAAAACTTATTTTTACATGGTTTTACGATTTTGCATAGGTCTGAGAAAAATTTTGTCGATTTTGTTAAAAAAAATAAGTGACGCTGCAGCACTCAAAAATAGGTTTGTCTCAGAGGAGGACTCCCGGGATTCTCTGCCCCCCCTGGTTTCAGTGGTGGATCCACGGCTAAGTTTACACAATAAAAGTATAAGTTGCTGCACTTGAGTCGGCGCGGCGGCCGATATTAAACGCCGAATCGTACACCTGTTTTGCAGCGGCTTACTGGCTGATGGATCTTTGAGCCGGCGGCCGACATCAAACGCCGAATCGCACACCTGTTTTGCAGTTACGGTCAGCGAAAGCCGAAATCGGCACGGGCTTGATTTTTATATTTCCATTAATTTGATTTGGCAAGTGCAGTAACATATATTTTATTTGTGTAAACTTTGTCCACGGTTGAAAAAAATACCAGTAATACGAATCTCTTTCCAACCAGTGACTTAAGGCTAGAATTTCCTCCACGGCTGCTTTCGAATAATTTTTTTTACCAGTGGGTGGAAAGAGAATCGTGTTACTTTCATCTCATCTCTTTCCATTCGGTGGTAGACTAAGGATTCGCTGCGATGTAGCCGAAGCGACCGTAGAAGGAATCCTTACTCTAGCCCAGTCACCATATTTTAGTAATAGGGACGTTCGTTACTAGAATGACCTCTGAATTTTAAGTTGTCATATTACCCCGTTTAAGGTAGGTATGTAGGAATATGTCAAATACCTTTAAGTATACAGGGTTCGTTAACGATCGTTTGGCCATTGAAAAATATGTGAATTGAAGTAAGATCGCTATTTCAATAAATGGCACTAAGAGAGATAAATGGTTAGCGCTGTTGTCAAGTAAGCATTTCAAGAAAATGGTTTTCTTTTCGCGATCTAATAACGTTACTCTTACCGGCTGAGTAGGCCAAAAAAATTTAACAAAATCCTTAAAATCTCTTGATTTTAATTGCTGTAGCGCCATCTCTTAGATATCATTTGAACACATGGCAAAAGTGTTAAAGGAGGTTACTACACGCACAAACAAAATATTCCACAAATTCAACTTTATGGATAACAAATTTCTGGGTCTTTATGTGTACCGATTTATTCTCAACCAGAGTTAGAAACCAATACTTTGAAAAGAATGTACTTAGAAAACTGTGTCATTAGTTACAACAAAAAATAGCTTAATTATAAATTTCCTACTTGCAAATTAAAAAAAAAAGTAGTTGACAATTAATTTTTTGTTTATTTCTTCCACTTTTTTATAATTTACAAAATGTGAAAATGCTTAATTTAGGAGCCCTCTTCCTTCGTAATACATTCCGAACTAAATTCAGTACGAAACGTGGATTGCTTTAAATAATAAAAGCAAAATAGCTTTTTACAAATAATAACAATCACTTCGTACATCCCTACCCCCAAAAATGTTGTCCCCTATTAGAGATCTGATCCCTGAAGGGGAGAAAAACTAGAGATATCCCAAAAAAATAACCCCAAAGTTAAATTCGCCCCGCCTGGGAAAACAGAGTCTATTAAACTAAAAAACAAAGGAAAAAATCGGCAACACGCTAGAAGCTTACCTTCTGTAATTCTGCAGCAGTCCCAAAATTTCACTGGCGGCACTACCCCTTCTTGTGACTGAAATTTCGGTCTTCAACCCGAAAACACGTGTGAATTCTTTTAGTTTTTTGGCGGAAGTGGTTTCTTCATTCCCCTGTCACACACAGGGTGGCGCTTCAAACTCCCAGCGTAAGCAAAAAAACGCGCATGATTTTAATAAAATGATCAGGTGATCAAAAAGAAAATAACTTTCAACAAAGAGAGAAGTTTTCACCTGATCGGAATTTTTCCCAAACAGGACTTTCTTTTTTGAAGGTTTTTGCAGAAAGCCCAAAAATATCAAAACAAATTTTAAGGTTAGGTTTTCCAAAAAATTCAAAATAAAACAATAAAGAAAAAATAACTGGCAGCATTAAACATTCCGCCCACCATAAAAATTCCCAATTTTTATAGAAAAACCAAAAAACAAAAAAATCAAAAAAAAATGCTATTCAACCGCCCAAAGGGTCTAAACAATAAATTAGCATTCCTGCAACAATAATTTTATCGCAACAACTATGGACGTCATACTTAAGTTAATTCAAATAAGCATGATTCACGCTACACAAGGCTTTGAAGGTTGGTTACTGGCTGGGTAACGGACATACCTTCACCAAACTACGGTCAAGTAATCCTTTCGCGGTTTTTACTTTGAAGGTTGGTTACTGGCTGGGTAACGGACATACCTTCACCAAACTACGGTCAAGTAATCCTTTCGCGGTTTTTACTTGCACGACACGGGGAATTCTATCTGGATTCGAGTAAATTTTTTCAATTCTACCGAGTGACCACTTCAATGGGGGTAGGTTTTCATCGGGAGGGGCTGTCAAGGGTTCCAAAGTGAGGAAATGTCCAGGAGTAAGACTTTGAAAGTCATGAGGATCAGGGCTCATACTACACAATGGTCGACTATTTAAAATAGCCTCAATCTGAACCAATACAGTCATCAACTCTTCAAAGGTTAGGATTTGATCCCCCACAATTCTCTTCAGATGAGCTTTCGTGGACTTTACCCCAGACTCATAGAGTCCACCAAAATGCGGACTGGCGGGTGGATTAAAACAGCACTTAATCGCTAAAGTCTCAGCAGCTTGCTGACAATAGGATACAAGGACGTTATTTGCCCCAACAAAATTAGTGCCCTGGTCACTGTAGAGGGCAGCACATCTGCCACGTCTACCAACAAATCGGCGGAGAGCAGCCAAAAATGCATTAGTGGACAAATCAGAAACAGCCTCCAGGTGAATGGACTTTGTTGGGAAACAAACAAAAATACACACATAAGCCTTTTGACTTTTTACACCACGACGCTTGGTTAACGTGATGGAGAATGGACCCATAAAATCTACACTAACATGGGAAAAGGGCTTCACCTGGGACACTCTAAATTTAGGAAGGTCACCCATGAATGGGTGCAATGGTTTGGGATTTACCCTGGCACAACAAAAACACTTGGAAACAACTCTGTGAATGGCACTTTTTTCACCGACAAAATCCAAAACTGTTGATTTAGGAGGTACTCCAATAAGCGAGGACCTGGATGTCCATGCTCATTATGGAATTTTTCAATAATCAAAGTGGTAAGCCTATGACTACGAGGCAACAACATGGGGTGTTTCACGTCATATGCTAAATCAGTGTGACGTAATCTACCGCCCACCCTGAGAACACCATGGGAATCAAGAAAAGGAGCCAACTTTCGAAGAGGCTTAGCACAACTCTCATCCTTACATATCCTTTTCAAATCTTCAAAAAAAAACTACTTGTTGTACAACTCGCACAACAACTAAAGTAGCATAATAAAGATCTGCCTCATTGAGGGCTTTAGTAGGAAAAGATAAAGAAGGAACTTTTTTCACTCGGAAAGGTGTCAAACAAAAGGCAGCAATGCCCAAGATTTTACGTAAAGATGAGTACTTAGTGAGTAACAGCTTCATCAAGGGGTATTTCTGTCACAAAAACAAAACGATTTTCCTCAGGGGGTAGATCAGCACCAAACGCATCAATTTTATGGTTCATAGGCCATGTTTCACTAGACTGGGCCAACCAGGATGGTCCAGTACACCAAAGAGGATGGTCTATCAATTGACCAGGAAGTAAGCTCCGGGATAAGCAATCAGCTGAGTGCTCCTTACCATTTACATGGTACCAACAGCTGGGGGAAACTTTCTCTTGAATAGTCGTTACACGATTGGCTACAAAAACCTTTCGTTTTGATGGACACGATTTTATCCAAGCCAGGGTAACGCTGGAGTCAGACCAAGCAAAAATCTTATCAATCGGGATGCAATCAAGATGATTGCCAACAAACTCCAATAGCTCTGCCAACAATACAGCAGCACACAATTCTACGCGTGGAATAGAAATACTTTTCAAAGGGCACACCCTACTTTCCCACACAAAAGGGAGATAGAAATATTTCCATCCAACTCAATTTGTCGAATATATACTGCACACCATATGCACACATTGAGGCGTCACAAAAGCCATGCAATTCAGTGGTGACAGCATTTTGCTTCACAACATAACGAGGTATTGATATCGAAGATAATAATGGTAGTTGCGACACATAGAGTTGCCACTGTGCAACAATATCACTGGAGGGGGTATCATCCCATGAAAGACCCTGGACCCACAAACGTTGCATTAAACACTTAGCAACCAAAACAACTGGGGCTAGGAACCCGAGTGGATCATATATCCTTGCAATCTCTGAGATAATGTTTCTCTTGGTACAAGGTCTTTCCATGGGCATCACATCATAACAAAACGAATCATATTTTGGACATCATTTTACCACCTTCACAACTGGGTGGTGTGGAACAAAATATGAATGGAAGTCAGGGTTAGAATTGTCCAATTTCAGAAGCCCCTGGTCTAGGTAATCCTGAACAAATTCTTTGTACACACTATACAAAGCAGGATTCCTCAATAATCGGTTTTCCATCATATTGAATCTACGCAATGCTTGACCTTTAGAGTCACCAAGTTCTTGTCGAGGCTCTCTGAAAGGTAAACGAACAACATATCTGCCAAACTCAGTTCCAGAATGAGTGGCAGCAAACAATTTTCCACACAAGTCCTCATCAGAGGGAAGAGGGATTTTTGCAGGGGTCGATTCTAGTTCCCAAAACTTTTGTAAGGTACTATCCAATCCAGATTCTATAGGGGAAGACACTAAGGTCAACAAACTAATGGGTTTTTGAGTTTTACGAGGACCATCAAAACCACCAAGGAGTATCCAACCAAATATTAAATTAATGGCACAAGGTCCTCCATTTTCTCCTTTTTTAAAGCCAGGCACAAGCATCTGACCAAACAAATCAACACCAATCAAAAGGTCTACACTACTAGGTTGTCCAAAATTAGGATCTGCAAAATCTAAATCTTTTAGGTATGGTTCCACAACTTTTAGGAATAAGAATGGCATCACAGGAAAACAAACTATCAGGAAACTTGGCGGAGCCTATTTTCAATGTAACATTGCCATATGAAGTACTAGAAATCATGCCATTTATTCCCTCAATAGGAGTTCTATTCGGAGCTACTTTAAGTCCTAACCTCTCAGCCAAAGAGACAGTTACAAAGGACACTTCACTAGCAGAATCTAAAATTGCCCGACAAGACACAAACTTGTTGTGGGCATCTAACACTAAAACTTGGGCAGTTGCAAAAAGCACAGGTCTCCTCTTACGAGGTTCAAAATGGTTGCTACTGGGTGTAGCGGTACACATTGCCTGTTTGGCACCTTCACTATTAGGTATGTGGGGGCTCTCCCCTGGACAATCATCTAGAAACACAGGTCTCCTCTTACGAGGTTTAAAATGGTTGCTACTGGGTGTAGCGGTACACAATGCCTGTTTGGCACCCTCACTATCAGGTATACGTGGGGTCTCCCCCGGACAATCAACTTGGTGGCTCGGAGAGCTTTTCACAAAGTGCAACAGGGAATGGTGAAGACCCTGGCACTGACGACACGTGCCATTTGTAGGGCATTGAGATACACCATGTTTGCCAAAGCAGTTAAAACACAATCGTTCACGCTTAACAAATTGATGGCGCTGACCTACTTCTAATTCCAGAAATCTGGTACACTTCACAAGGGGATGGTAGGGCTGTTGCTGGCAATAAACACAACATTTATTACCAGACTGGCCTGTTCCAGTCAATAACACAGGATAGGGTGGTTTGCCACCCTTCCTAGGGGGTAGAGGAGGTGAAACCTCCTTCGGCTTATTCAAAAGAGAACTATTTACCAAAGCCCGACAATTTTTCTCTAAGAATTTAAGCAAATCTTTATAGGACGGGATTTCCTTATCACTATACTCAATCTCGAACTGAGTTTTCAATGGGGTATCAACTTTTTGCAAAAGAAGAATCATTTTAGCAAAATCTAAAAGGTCTACATCATCATAGTTTGACAAAGCTTCCAAATTTTCCCGGAAAGTGGACAACAATAACCTTAAATCATGTGGGTTGCTCGATTTTGCAGAAGGGGCTTGACAAATAGACGTCCAATAATTTGTTATCAAAAGTCTTTTATTATTAAAGCGTCTAATCATCGCATCGAAGGCTACTCGATAATTATCTGAGGTTAGCGGTATGTTCCTAATTACAGATGCAGCCTCTCCCACCAGAGTGGTATTTAAGGCTTGAAATTTAGCTATTTCACTCTGTCAGCTTTATTGTGGACAAGTGACTTAAACATATCAAAAAAGGTGGGCCATTTTTTAAGATTACCGTCAAGATGGGGTACCTCTATTCTTTTAATTTTAAGACCCCTGTCCACATTTACCAGGGAATGGTTCAAAATTGTCTGTGAGGCATCTTGGTAATCCTCCAAATCGATCTAATTGTGTATTTCATTTCATCAAATTCCTGCACTAAAGTTTCCTGACTTTCTTGTATCTGATCACTACTATTCAACCTTATAATTTCAAAATGCAATGCATCGAAGTGACTTACCAGAGAAGGCACATCTTCCCATCTGGGTTTTAACTTTTTTGCCTTCTCTGCATTGCCCTGGGCTTCGACGGCTCTATTATAAGTTGTTTTTAATTTATTAAAAACGCTATTTTGTTGTTTTTTCAAAACTTTTATGTCAGACATGACAAAGCGGTTTTTATCAGATACAAAAAAGTAGGTTTTTTGGCGACAAATCCGCTATCAACACCCGGGTACGGTTCGCTAAGAACGCGGCAACAATCTCGCGCTTAACGAAGGTAAATTTCGACGGTTTTCACACAAACAAATTCGAAACCCGACGAATAATCAACAATTTTCTAACCTCGGAGGTAAACAAAACATCACGTGAAGTTGTGAGGTAAGAACACACAAACGTCAATGAAATGTCAGCCAGCAAGAAAAAGAACGGGGGGGCCCGGGCCGCTGCCAAATGTGGAACGGGGTTTTTTTTATCGCCGCACGAGGTCATAAACCAAACTCAGGGCAACCAACCTTCAAAACCATGCGGACTCTAAAAAAAAACCGGTACAAAAACAACAATGTCCGAATCTGGCAAAAAAACGATAAAATGTGATTGCTGCAAAAAAAATATAAAATTACCAATTTTTTAACAAAAAAAACTGTAAAAACCAAAGGGCTTTTTCAAAACATAAGGGTCTGAAGGACCAAATAGAGATCTGAGCCCTGATGGGGAGAAAAACTAGAGATATCCCAAAAAAATAACCCCAAAGTTAAATTCGCCCCGCCTGGGAAAACAGAGTCTATTAAACTAAAAAACAAAGGAAAAAATCGGCAACACGCTAGAAGCTTACCTTCTGTAATTCTGCAGCAGTCCCAAAATTTCACTGGCGGTGCCGCCCCTTCTTGCGACTGGAATTTCGGTCTTCAACCCGAAAACACGTGTGACTTCTTTTAGTTTTTTGGCGGAAGTGGTTTCTTCATTCCCCTGTCACACACAGGGTGGCGCTTCAAACTCCCAGCGTGAGCAAAAAAACGCGCATGATTTTAATAAAATGATCAGGTGATTAAAAAGAAAATAACTTTCAACAAAGAGAGAAATTATTACCTGATCGGAATTTTTCCCAAACAGGACTTTCTTTTTTGAAGGTTTTTGCAGAAAGCCCAAAAATATCAAAACAATCTTTAAGGTTAGGTTTTCCAAAAAATTCAAAATAAGACAATAAAGAAAAAATAACTGGCAGCATTAAACACGTATTCTGTTTCCTGGATAGTGTATGGTGACTTTGAGCAACTTGACTTCGTGAGCCGCCGCCAGGAGATAGAACGGCACAAGAATTTCACAAAACACACTTGAACGGCATTTGGGCGCGACTTTAATAAAAGGGCAAGGTTATTGTGCAAGAAAAAATTATAAAAAAATTGAATTTTTCTCGATTTAATGTTTCCTGATTAAAGCTAAAATAACGAAATAAATAATAATTACTATTTCTTTGTCTTTTAAAAGTGGATATCTTACTGTAATTGCTCCTGTTTAGTAATAAAAAACTATTAATTAATTTTGAGTCACAGCGGTAAACGCTCCTGAATATGCTCGTCTTTGGTCCCTCACTGACTTCTTGCTTTCCATAAGTTCATCATTTTTTATGCGCTTTTCATAAAGGCTAAACGTTCGAAGTCGAGCCCTGTATATATAGGTCATACCCATGCATTCATACATATTTGACAAAAATGTAAGGTAACAACTTTTTTATACGACTGTCTTGTAAAAGGGGGTTTTGCGCACGGAGAACACGATCTGAAAATGGCATTTTGCGCACGCTGTGTGCAAAACGTTTTGCTTACGCTTATGTCATTTTTGCGCATGCCTATGTCATTTCTGCATACGGGTCTCTCGTGATTGTGATTTTTGTTGTTGTCACCCATCAATATAAGTTGGCTTAGTTCCGTAGCAACCATCACTGCTCGTATGTTTTGTTGATAAGATACGTCAAAAAATTGTTGAATTTTTAAAGTTTTGTTGTAAAAATGTCGGAAATAAAAACAAGTTTAATTAAAATTTGATTTTTCTTTCTTTATTAGCAGTCGTATAAAAAATATTGTAAAAAACTTGTTTGAAAACCTCTTTGCACACTTCCTCGACTTGTAGACCTTGCCTTCGGCTCGGTCTACCAAACTGTCTCGATCGTGTGCAAAGAGTCGTTTTCAAACCTTGTTGTTTAAATAACTATTATTTCTTTTCTAAAAATTAGTTTATCGGGTGAAAATTTATCAAATTGTGGATTAAATTTGTAGTTTTCCTAAAATTCTTTGTGCAGATTTATTGTGGACACCATGAAGAGTGTTTAATGGCACCTATAAACCACTCTTAACTTTATTAACAAACTATAAACACAAATAAAACCTATTGAATGGCACTTTACTTTTCCCGGACATTCGTTCTACAAACCGCACCTGTTTTACGTGAATTATTTCCCACTTTTTACACGACAACCGCAAAACACCGTGAAATGTAAATAAACAGGAATATAGCATGCACCCACACAGCAGATGTGTGTACGGCTCTGGTACAAAATAGCGCAGGACAAAATGGCGCGGACAAAACAGCGCGGGACAAAATAGCGCAGGACAAAATAGCGCAAGACAAAACAGCGCAGGACAAAATAGCGCGGGACAAAATAGCGCAGGACAAAATAGCGTAAATAGCGCAAAATAGTGCAGATCTTAAAAAGATACTAAAAAAATAACCTAACCTTACTTGGTTAGTTTAATATACTAAAACCTTACCTGCAGACATAACCTGACCTGATTATGTTAGTATACTAAAAAATAAACTAATCTGGTTGGTTAGGTTGGGCCTAATATATTAAAACCTAACCTGCAGACCTTACCTGACCTGGTTAGGGTAGTTTTGTTTATGTTATTATTATTCTTACGGCAGTGGTACAAAATAGCGCAGGTCCAAATCGCGCTTACTAAATCGCGCAGGTAATAATAGTGCATGACCAAAATATTGCAAGCTTTAAAAGCGCATTACTGAAATAGTGAAGGCCTAACCTTATCAATCAAATTACCCCAGCCGAAGTGGACCAGGGGCCGTGGATAGGTTAGATTGGGATACTAACCTAACCTATCCTCGGCTCCTGATCCACTTCAGCTGGACAGGGCAAATCGGCAAATCGACTTGGGATTTTTTAGCGTGCGTCATTTTGTCCTGCGCTATTTTGTCCTGCGCTATTTTATCCTGCGCTATTTTGTCCACGCTGTTTTCTCCTGCGCTATTTTATACCAGAGCCGTGTCTACGTGCCAAAATACACACATGCGCAATTTGCGTCTGCGAATTTAAATTTGTCATTGTTTCCAAAGCAATGCTTCACGAATTTTTGGACCAGTATTAGGTATTTGGAATACGTATATGGTCGGAAAAATACCTACCTACTAGATTTGTTTGTTTTTTAGCGCTTGCTCGTTAAAATTTGCAAAATCATATCCGCTACCAAACATCACGATTTGTTCGTGATTGTTAAAAAAACAGTATTGAAATTGTTTTATTTATTGATCATTTCGGCTGATTTTCTACTCAAAAACTTCTTTCCCATGGTGATTCACAAGATGCTAGTTATCTTATTAGGTAGGTAAGATTATTGTTTATCTACATGGTTTGAATCCTGTTTTGTTCCCTTCTAATTAGGTAGGGGAGAGCGGGAAAGACGACGATGTTAAAAATTAAAGCTTCCTAGAAAATATCCAAACTCGGTTTTGATTAAAAAACTTCTTTTAATTGTTAGATAGATGTATTGGTTTACAATCAAATTTGCAAAAAGACAAAAAAATTTAAACCTTAAAAATTTACACAACAAAAAACTTAAACAAAAATCATTTTCGTCATCTTGTCCCACTAGCAGGGTAAGTTGACGAGCCTATTGGGGCAAGATGACGACTAGGCGCATAGGTCACCAATGAACGTCCCCTTCTTTCCATGCGAAGTGCACGCCTCATGCCCCCAACCCTCGCACCTTCCACATTTAATTCAGTCCGCTACTGGAGGTTCAATCCATGGTTCCTGGTACCCCGAACAAAAATATTTTCGTTGTTTTTTTTGTTTCTGCTAGGTTTTGGTTAAAATCATTAAAAAGTTTCTTTTTACCTTTTAAGACTTGGCCATGGGTTTTCAAAAAACGACCAAAGATGGTCATTTACATGTTCTTATATTGAAAATATAATAGATAACTTCCTAGTTACTAACAAATATTACTCTTCCTTAGATTTTTCCACAAAAGATTATTTTTCGGCATAAAATTTCATAAGCGATCACTCGAATTATAGGATATGAGCCACACACCATAAAACTTTGAATTTAAAGAGTTTGATAAAATTGAGTTCGAGTTTGTTAATTTTCGACGTACGTTCGTCATCCTGCCCCGCTCTCTCTTACCTTTTACTTTTACAAAAAACTGATTTTAAAAAACATTTTTTAAATTCTTTATGTGTTTAAGGAGCAAAAATGTTCAAAGCATAGCGCCAAAACTTAAAGTTAGCCGAAATTAAATATTTTATACAGAGTCTTCAGTCTGTATCAAAATTCTGGGTTTATCTAAAATTTGTTCTGTCAATACACTTTAATTTCCTTATCACTTAATCCCTAAAACTACATCTCATTCCTATTGGATGTCAAACAACAACACCTTTAACCGCCAACCCATATACATCAGAGATAGGAAAGTGATAAGCCGCGTACCGAGAACGGCTCGGCCAATAAAAACGATTTGAAAGGATGACGTGTCGAAATTTTACCGACAATAGAAATCAAATATTTCAAAATGGATTCAAGTTGGCATTCGACATGGTGATAGTAACAAAAGTATTGTATTACTCGCAATTTGCTTTACTGCAGCTTTATCAAGTACCTTCTTCCAAAAGCAAGCAATCTTCTACCAATTTCAGTCTAAAATCAAAGAAATTCTTTAGCACAGAGAACTTAAAGAAGCAAAATATGTTTATTTAAATATTGTTCTTCATATCAACAAACATTAGTTACATGCAAGACTAGGTTAAGATAATTAATAATAATAAAAATTTATGGCAACGCAGCGACTTGTTGACAGGCATGATTTTCAGGATCGCTGTATTGTAATAAAAGTTGCATTCGGCTATCTGTCCTTTAAGTCACTAATATCACATTATTTTATAATTTATAACTGGAAACAAATTTATCAAATTATTTTTAATTTCTGAAAAACGCAGTGTGTAATTTTGATTTGTAATGGTTTTCTGAGTCGACGCATCTTTGGCTTACACTAGTGTTTTGTCTCTTTGTCTGGAGCGTTTAAAGCACAGTCTATCTCTTTCTCTGCAAAGCGCTTTAGCATTAGAGTTCAAACCTATCAACGGTATCTTGAGAGTACAAGCAGGGTGGTTTACACCGAGACAAAAGAAAAGCCGTTAGAAAGAATTTTTGGGTGGGTTGTCGTACACTTCACTTCGTTTTATTTAGGGAAGGATTTTCAACTGGGGAAATTTTAAATTTGTCAATTATTTTAATTGAAATAAAATTATTCTTTTTGTCTTTGCTTTTAGAGTTTATTTAATTCCAATAGGTATTTTTTATTATTGCTGTTTCCAGTATTTTAAAATATTTTTTATATCTTTTTCTGGTTTTTTAACATCAAATACAAACCTTTCGTTGCCTTAAAATCGGCATTTTTAATCAATATAATATCCCAAACTTAAACAGTTATAATAAGTAAATTAAACACTTGATTTAATAACTTTATTCAATTGACATTCAAAATGTTACTGAATAACCATATTTAAAACAACCATACAAAAGGTTTCTAAAACCTAAAAGTATAAAGAGTTAAAATATTGGAATACTTAAGTTTAATAGTTGTAACATTAAACAAATTTAAACAAGTAAAAGTGTGAAGTTTAAAGAAGAGAATTGAACAGGTATGGATGATTTTCCAACATTTTTTATATAATCGAGAAAAACACTTAAATTAGTTCTTCCTTCAAGAACCGCCAAATTCCTTTTCGAGATCGTAAGAAGTTATATATTTAATAACGTTTAATACGTTATCAGTCGATTTCACAGTACCACTGTCAAACAGCTCGCCTTTTTTTAATACATTGATTTCCAGTAATACCTTGTTTCAACTGAAATGCTTTACAAAGCTCGCTACTCGTCGCTTCGTACTGTAAACAGCATGAAGAAAAATCGATTTTATGCACTTGTTAGCAAAATAGCTAATCTTTACACCTTTTGTAAAAATACCACTTCACGCACTTTAAGCAAATTACACAGATATGGCTTTTTTGGAAACCAATAGAAAATATGGAGACACGTGTAAAAAAAGTGGTCTGAATTTAGCAATTTTGTTTTTCTATACTATTTTTAATGCGGAAAATCTGTTTTTCGCTCCGATATGTCAAATTTTAACAAACTTGTATAAAAATTGGTTGCTATAATACAACATTATTAAGCAGGGATTTTGCATGGGATCAGGACGTACACGGCTTCTGGATGCAAGATCTTGGTTTGGAATACTGTAAGATTTTAAATAAAATTAGTTTGGAATCTCTGTATATTATGTACAAGTAAATACTATAAGATTTTAAATAAAATTTTAAAACTAGTAGTTTTTCTAGTCGGTGCGCAAAGTTATGCTTTCCAGTTTGCAGTTAGCCGAACGACACGAATCGAAGAAAAGAAAGACTACTTGAAACTCTACGTAACCTGACATGGAAGCGTTATATTACAATGTATTTTGGTTGCTAAGGGAACAAATCGCATTTGACACAAAACAAGTCTATAATATGGCAATTTTGCTTTAAAATAACTGTGCGGGAAAGTGCTACCTTTCGTACACTAAAGTATGCACAAAGTAATTTCTTTGCGGCCACTTGTAGAAAATAGTAGTTTTTCTAATCATTGCAAAAAGTGAAGTTTTTCAGTATGCGAAAAACATTAAAAAATAAAATTATTAAAAAAGTAAATCAAAACACACCACATCCAACTACTTAAAACTTTAAGCTTACATAAAAGCTTTGGATGACAATGTATTTTGGTTGCTAATGGAAAAAATGCATTTGATACAAAAATGTCTATAAAAATTATTTTTCGACGAGCGTGTGGGAAACGTGATTTTCCATTTTTAGTGCAGAAAATTCTACTTTGCCGTACTAATGCGGAAAATATTTTCCTATTTCCTATGAAATGCCTTGGTTGCTATGGTGTAAAGGTAAGATGTCAAATTTCATTAAAACACATTTTTGTTTGGAAGAAGTAGCGTGATGTGGAATAGATGTGTTTTCGTTTATTTTTCTCATATGTTTTTATGTTTAAGTTATTTGCATTTCAGATAAAAAACTTAAATACAACAATAATTAAAGAAAAAAAAGTATAAGTAAATAAAATAAAATAAAAAATTATCCCACCATATCTTCCAGATCAAGCCCATCCGATAAATCTATGGTTTCCAAGACGCAGCAGGGTTGCCTCTTTGAATCGCAAGGCTGATCCTTTGGGTGAAGAAGCAATGAAAATTTTCATTTTTAATTTTAGTTTTTAAACAGTTTACAAATTTTTTTGCTTCTTTACCACATGCGTTTCTACAGCGAATGGTAAAAATATTTTACATACATATTTTCCCTGTTTTTCCTTCTCAGCCAAACGTGCAGCCAGACCCGATTCTTTTGATGTTCGATTGATATAACTATCAGCAAGGGTGTGCCTACACGTCGCATCCCAAACTAAGCTCTTCCCAGCCTTCCAAGGAACCAGAGAGGCCATCAGCCCGCGTCCCGTCAGTCCTTGTTATAATTTTTGTTTTATGTTTTTCTGACGTTCGTAGAAAAATAATTGTTCCGAACGCTTGCAGAAACCTATTTTTCTGCACTTAAATGCTTGCGTGCGGAAAAATCGATTTTCTGCACTTGTAAGGATTGCTTTAAAATAATTGTGTGGGCAAAAAAAAGTTTGCATATGCAAAGTGTGCGCAATGTAGCTTTCCTGTGCTCACCAGTAGAAAAAAATATATTTTGAAGCAGATAGGTTAGACAAAGTGATAACATTGAATACGATTCCTTGTTATAGTGTCTGTATTGCAAAGCGAAATGTTTTAAAAAACCCCTAGATGATAAAAAAATACTCTACATATAGTCCAGAGTGTTATCGCGTGTTTGCATTGTGCGCAAACGCAAATAATAGTTAAAAGATAAAAGGCATATTTTTTTGTTAAATGTGTCTACTTAGCGGCTTCTTTGGACTGATTTCTTAAAAAGGTAGGCGACTTCTTGATTTTTCGGAAAAGCATTATTACCTTGAGTAAATAGATCAAAAATTTTAAGAAGTAAGTAAAGGGAGGATGATAAGGAAAGTACACACCATGGGCGTATCCACCACCATAGCAGTGACGGATTCAGAAAAACGTATTTATAAAAATTGAGCTGACCAATTCATTTGGGGAGAGTACCCCAAAATGGGGAGTTTATTTTGAAAGCAAATATATGAAAAAATAATTATATAAGAAAATAATCATTTGTTTTTTGTGTAAATTATAATAAAAAAAATCTTATGTATTTAATCCCTTATTAGGTCATATTGCTGGGGCCGTTGTACTCCACTATCCACTATTTCAGTCCAAAAAACCCACATCCTAAACACACTGCTTCCCAAAAGCAACTGCCTAATCACTGCGATTTCAAGACACTAAGCTATCATGTGTAGAAAGGAGGATTCCCTATCCTCCATACACCATCGACTCTCGGAGTCTTTAACAATTCCCAGAATGTTAAGATGTTTAATAAAATGACACTGTTATGTAAAAGGTCCAGATGTTGCCAGTTTGATATTTTTTTGCCGAGTGTAAGAAGAGGCCTAGACCTGATGAAGGCACTTACTTCCTCTGTGAGAAGTTTGGCTTACTTCATTTCCTTCGAGTCTTCAAGTAACATTACAGCCCCTGGTGGGTTTTAGCTTGGTTAACTAGAAGGCATTTTATCCTCTCTGGTACGATTCTTTACTACCTTTTTATTTCCATATTGTTGATGTCATCTTTGACATCGTCTATCTATCATTTTTGTGGCCTTGGTGTTCTTGGTTCATCCATTCTCTGTAAATATCTATTCTAGCTAGTGGGTCAGCATTCTTGTTTCCACGAACGCCCTAATTTCCTGGAACCTAGAGGAGTTCAACAATATTGTGTCCTACAAGGGTTTTTAGTACATACATATACTCAGCTACAAGACTTAATCTGGCAGAGTTTATTACAGACAGTTCAGCTCTGCTGTCTAAGCGTATGAAGGTAGATGTATTTAATTTTTTATATTTAGAGCAAAATAAAATCCCGGTGCTGCCCTATGGTTTTGTAACACACCTCTTCCCCATTTTTCAGCTAGCATCAGATCAGATAACTCTATTTTTAATGCAAGATGCCACTTCCATTTCATCCCGACATCCCTTTTCGGCATAGAGACTATTACAGGAAGCTTTGGTTTTATTTGTAAAGGTGCCTTCTTATTTCTAATTCCTAAGAAACTAAATCAAAAAACTTATGCTCCTTAATACGTATCTGGCTGATATATTTGTGGCATACAGAGACTTCACTTTATGTCAGCAATTTTTGTTTCAGATTAGATGAGGTTAGGGCAGTTACCATTTTATGTATATTAAACTGATTAAACCATAATAATATGACGAACTTTAACACATTTGTTGGACTATCATTACTTAGAACAGGGCTTTTAGCGAGTTTGTGTTGCAAAGAAAGGGAAAAATGGACTAATTCTAAATAAAAAAGGGACTTTAAGGGACTTTTTTTAAAATAATAAATACTAACAAGAAAATTTAAAAAGGTAATATACTTAATTAGGTAGTTTTTAAATATTTCTTGCATGAGATATGGGCTTTTTTATGATTATTTAGACATATTAATGTCACTAAAAGAAGCAGGCACAAAAAAAGTAACATCCTGATCAAAAACTATTAGACTACTTTTTTGTAAAGTACGAAGAAATATTTGATGACTTTGTCTGAATTCTTCTGGCAATTTTAGTAGCCTCTGTAGAAGCTTGGCTTTCATCCTGTAGCAGTATTTTTATTAATGTAGAATACCATGAGCCAAAGTAATTTTTTCAAAACTTTTTCTGTTTATTCTGTAAACAACTTCTGTGCTGCCTTCTGTTTCTCCTCTTAAATTTTCTGTTTTTTATTAAGTTCCTTTGCTATTTTTGAAGTGTATCAGATTATTCTTGCTTTTCATTAAGCAATAATTTTTCTTCTTCTTTTCTCTGCTCTTCGTTTTTTGTTCTCACGTTGTCACCTTCTGCGAGTGTGAGCATCTGTGGCTAGCAAAGTTAATTATTTTGACTTTGGCGTAAGTAAAGGGTTACTTTTAAATCTTTTCATAGAAGATATGAAATCATAACAGAAACATTTCTTGAAAAAAGAGCCAAGTACGCGGAAATGGTATTCCGTAAAAAGAATTGAGATAAAAGTAAAGCCACGTTCTCCAATACAAATTTCAAAATGAAGGGTTCTGACTAGTTTGGAAATGTTTTTTTAAACTCTGCTATTACAGCCAAACTTTTTTTATGTTCAATTGAGCACTGTGCCTCAGAGTCATTTGCAGCCGTAATAGCCAAGTTCAGAAAAACATTTAGTACGAACCCTTCATTTTGGAATTTGTATTGGAGTTGGCTTTACTTTTATCTCGATTCTTTTTACAGAATACCTTTTTCGCGTACTTGGCTTTTTTTACATGAAATGTTTTTGTTATGATTTCACTTATTTTTTAAAGGATTTGATAATATTTAAGTTTTAAAGTAGTAAAGTATGCGGAATATTGTTCAAAATTTTTGCAATGCCTTATTTAAAATTTTAAGGTTTTATAATTTTTTCCGATGGTTTTATCATAGTTCCTTGCTTTTCAAATCTCAGCTCTCTAGCGTTTCTGGATTTGGGCAATGTTACTTTTACATAACTTTACATTTATAGGGAAGGTAATTACATTAAAATGTTAGTGTTTTAAAATTTTTCCTTTAGTTTTATCATCAGTCTTCCCGAGCTCAGCTCTCTAGCGTTTCTGGAAGTGGGCAACGTTACTTTTACATGACTTTACATTTATAGTGGAGGGAAGTAAATTAAAGTTTTGGAGTTTTTTTTATAGTTATATTGTAGGTCCAATCGGCCTTCCAAAGTTCAGGTCTCTAACGTTTCTGGAAGGGGCCAATGTTACTTTTACATAATTTTACATTTATAGGGGAGGGTAGTAAATCAGAATTATGAAGTTTTTTTGTCCATGGGATTGGCAATAATTTCTATCAGTCTGCCAAATTTCAGCTTTGTAGCATGACTGGAAGTATAATAGAATTTTGATAATCTATATATGAGAGAGTGGCAATTTCAACGTTTTTTGAAATTTCGTAACTACTTTACTATTTTATGGAAGTTAATAAAACTTGGAAGGGTTGTTAACCTTGTGAAGATTTACGACTGTGCAAAGTTTGAGTTTCGTAGCTCATTCCGAAGTAGAGTTTTAGATAGGTCAAATATGGGCTGAAATGTTTCAAAAGAAGATGGTAGAGCAGATTTCGTGAACTTGGCTGGTACTGCCGTGCGCTCAGATTTAATCTGGCATTGATACCTCTTTCGTTTATATCTTTTGTTTATTACCAATAAAAGTAGAAAATTAATGCTCTATGTTGGTACTGCCATTTGAAAATGACAGAATTGTTTTTACCAGTTGGGTACCTCATTTTGTCCTTTTTTTATGTACTGAATATTAATGGCTAATATTCGCCAATAGAACAAAGCTCTTTAGGACTCAGCTTGAAACGGTAGTTGTTTTCACCTCAGATAACTTTAAATTCTTCGATATCTAGGCAACTCGGATTTTTTAGAATGTTGTTATCATCTAAATTTTGTTGTTTTACGAGATATTTCGCATTGACTGGATTTTACATCATTGGGGAAAATTTATTTCAAAATGCTCTTAATAGCTTTAAAAAAGGTTTCGGTACAGTTGACCAACTATTAAACATGAAAATCCTAGACTGGAATGAGCCAACGAATACAATATTCCACTATATATTGCGTTTATAGACTTTGAAAAACTTTTGATAGCATTAAGCGCTGGGCAGTAAAAGCATATTTAATTAATAGACAAATATATCACAGATTATATAGCGAAGCAATAACATCAATCAAAATCCACGAGGAAATCAAGCCAGTCCTCACAAGAAGAGGTATCAGACACCTCTTTAACCAGGTCCTAGAAGATGTTTTTAAAAACTTAGATTGGAAAGAAATAGGCGTTAAACGGACAATACTTGAACCACCTAAATTATGCTGATGATATTGCCTTAATAACAGATAAGAAAGAAGAACTGATAAAAATGCTGGAGGAACGGGATGCAGCAGCTAAAAATATAGGTTTGAGTATGAACTGCACTAAAACTAAAGTCATAACCAACACAGATGAGGATATCACGATTAGAATATACCAAGAGAAAATAGAACAAGAAGAGGAATGAATATATATATATATATATTGATAAAGGGTACGTAGCCACCTCAAAATAAGTATATAAACTACGCTGTCACCTCATATATAACGTTGTCACCTCACTTTTTTGAGGTGTCAACGTTTTTCAATAAAAATTTTAGGGATGACTCCTGACACATTCAGCAATCTGTGTGCAAAATTTTGTTCTGAGGTCACAAAATGGTATATATAGCTACTTTTTGGCCGTGTAGTTCACGTATCTACCGGTGGCGCTAGCGGCGCTTTTACTGAAACTAAACGGTCTACTAAGTCACCTCGGTGGTATAAAAGGTATTTTGCGTGCTAAGACCGCGTCGCAGCGACCTCAGAAATTTGGCAACCTTGTGGTTTAGATTTTAGAGACGGGTCTCTTTGTTGTATGTAATTTCAGATATTACCTGGTTTTTACCCTTGGAATGTTTAATCGAATTCTCGGAAACGTCTCGGGTCTGATATTTTAGAAGGGGCTTTGTAGACGATTATTATTGTATTTTTTATCTATTGAAATAATTGAACTAATTTTGTTAGTCTTCTTACATTTCTTTGATTATTCTGGTAGTTTTCGACGGTTGATTGATTGCTTTTGTAATACATTAAATATTTGCGACAGCTATTTAACCCTGTGTTATGGGCTTAAGACTTAAAATTAGTTAAGTAGTTTAATCATTGAAGACATAAAATGCGGTTTTGGTGCAAAAGGTCCGAAACTTGGTACAATTATAGGGTTGACTGTCCATAATATTCAAAGAAGTTTTTTAAAAAAAATTGCGCACAAATTCTGTTTTTCTAAAATCCCTTGGTGCTTGTAAAAGAGTTTGAAACTAAATTTTATACTAAAATGCTAAAAAGTGTTTTGTTAGAGTAATAGTTTTCGAGGTATGATATCAACCATTTGGTCGTCATTTTTGAATTTGCACAATATCCTTTTTTTGGTGGCCTTTAACTTAAAAACGACTCATTTTTGAGAATGATTGTAATGACATTAAACAAAGATTGATAGATATTCTACAAAAAGTATCAATTAGTTGCATGTGTAATATTATTGCTGGGATACAAACCACAAAGTGGTAAAGATATCCCCTCCCTATATTTCTTTCTATATTATAGGCAAAATAAACTGAAATAATTAGGTTTTATCCAATTTTCTAAATACTAAGTACTTTAGACAAAATGCATAATAAAGTTTATTGTAGAAAACTCCATTGACGTCCCAATTATGGGGCTACTTTTAAAGATCACAAAAAAAAAATCCGTATTATTTTATGTTTTATTCAAACTTATCCCATACACAAAGGATGTTTATTTTGCTTGGGGCAAAGATTTATAATAAATTTCCTAAAGCAATAAAGATGCTATGTTTTAAATCATTTGTCAAAAAATCAAAAGAGTTTGTATTTTCCGATTTTAATCTTTCTATTTTTTCAAAACCCTTTATTATGCCTACTTATACAGTGTGTCCGTAAAGTGTAAATTCACGAATTTTTTTAAATAGTTGCAAGCTTTTTACGTAAAGGCTTGGATATCAAATAAAGATTTAAAATTCGAGTTAGAAAAGGCTATGGTTAATTATACAGGATGTTCCAGAAAAAGCTATGACATAAACTTATGTTTCTTTAAATAGGACACCCGGTATATTTTTTCAGATTTGGCTTTGATAGGTCATTACAAATGTGGTACATTTTTGTTAAGGTATCTCCATAACTAAACACTTAATAAAAAACATTTGTATGAAATAATTTTTTTTAGCACCCTGATTGGTCAAATAGAGTTAAAAGTAATCATGAACTACGTCATTTATTTAATAACAAACATGAAATCCAATCAACGGTCTCTAAATCAGCAATAATGGGTGACTCCAGACTTTACGGACCTACTGTACATAAGATTCTATTATATAATTAAACCACTGGCCACTATAAACAACAAATGAAATTAAAGAAAGAAAAATAAGAAAAAAGTTTTCTGCTTCGGCCGGGGATCGAACCCGGGACCTCTTGCTATCTAGGCAAACATTCTACCACTGAACCACCGAAGCCACACATAAATTTTTCGGAAAATCTCTATCTATGCGGGCCGCGGTGTCTCAATACAAGAACGAGAGACACTCAGGTATTAACTCGACCAAGTCATCCAACTGATCTCTAAATTCTTCTTTCCCACTGTCAAAGGTATGATGGGCGATTTGCCAATATATTGGCAAATCGCCCATTTTGCGATCAGAAATTTTAACACACGAAAAAGGTGAACTCATGCTTTCAGACGTTGATTCTTTACGTCTAATTTGAGTTATCATACCTTTGACAGTGGGAAAGAAGAATTTAGAGATCAGTTGGATGACTTGGTCGAGTTAATACCTGAGTGTCTCTCGTTCTTGTATTGAGACACCGCGGCCCGCATAGATAGAGGTTTTCCGAAAAAATGTATGTGTGGCTTCGGTGGCTCAGTGGTAGAATGTTTGCCTAGATAGCAAGAGGTCCCGGGTTCGATCACCGGCCGAAGCAGAACATTTTTTTCTTATTTTTCTTTCTTTAATTTAATTTGTTGTTTATAGTTTTAGGTCCTTGCATTACTTGCAATTTGGTATTTGATAATCACTGTCCACTAGTTATCAAAGTAATTTGACCTGTACATATACCTATAGCATATGGGTCTATGTGAATGCATGTGTGTGTGTATGTGTCTGTAAAAAATAATAAAGATTTATTTCTTTATTTATAGTATATGTAAAGAGTTTGTTTTTGATAGGAAAAGTTTAGTATTATAATTAAAATTATTAGTTTAAAAATTAAGTAATAAACAGTAGTTACTTAGTCAATGTTCTTAAAGTTTTAAAAATTTTAATAAGCTATTTTTAGTTACTTAATTTTTTTCTTGTATTCTATCTTTTGTTTGTAGGTAAAAGCACTACAGGATTAAGTTATTCGCTTTCAGCACTAATAAAAGAATTAAAAAATTTATTATAAAAATGTTAGAATTTCTGTATTTACATTTAAAATGTGTGGAATAACTCTTGAAACTTGAATCATATATAAGAAATTTGATGAAGAATATAAAAAGTTACGGTTTGTGAGATAAACGCAGAAAATCGTCGTGAGGTTCAGTTTGGTGAGGAGGTTAATCCTAGGGTAGAGGGGGTTTCCTTAAGGACACCTATCGTAAATGCAAGCTTTATAGGAAGCAAAGCCTGACATTGATTTTCTATTTTTTGGTTATTATTTTTGAAATTTTTTCCTCGATTTTGCACCTTAGGTTTCCTACTAGGAGTTCACAACCAAAATGTCAAATCCTTATAAATTTGTTCATCTAGTCGTCATTTTTACGCCTAATTTGCTTCGACTATAAAATACGATGTCCAAAAAAAGTGTTATAAATAAAAGAAAATTGAAGCCAACCTTTACCGTTGTGTAGGTATGAAGGGCAGCAATTTATAAGTAATTCTTTTTGTGGTGGCAAAGAACTTTTTATAGACATGTGTGTCAATTTAAAAACTTTTAAAAACGCCTCGGATTTTAAAAATTTTTTATTAAGAAAATCCGGTTTTTAATAATGATAAATCTTTGACTAACTTACTTAGCCAATTTTAAATTAAAAAAATGAGTCAACAAACATGTTAAAAAGATACTTTACTATTTCCAGTTTTTTACTTAAAAATACTTCCGTAAGTTTGAACCAAAACGGATTTAGCAAAAAAAACAAATGTCATATTACTAGGGTTTTATTCGAATTTGAAAGAATAAGGATGCGACTTTTTTACTAAATTTGCGCCAACATAGCCAATTCTTAAAACACTTGACTAATTTAAAATATTGATAATGCCAGGAAAAAGAATTAACGTTAAATTAATCGGACAAAAATGCGCGTTTTTAGTGTTTTTAACCTGGTCAGGCTAGCATAAACAAAAAAATCACTTTGATTTAATTTGCGATGTTTTGTCACGCGCTATTTAGCTTTTTCCTTCAATAAGAAGAACCACTATAGCAGCTACGTCCCTGGCCGTAACTTATATTCAATGTCTTTGGAGGAATTCAGCTATTTCAAGAGAAGAAAAAAACTTACTCCTACTAAGCTTTGCTTTTTAAACGACAAAACAATAGTGAAAATCGCAGCAAAGCAAGTTGTTTTGAAAATAGATTTTTTTTTAGAAAAAAAAATTGAGATAACGCCGAAACTGCGTTATTTGGGTGTGTTTGAAGCTATCTGAGCAATATCGTTGTGACGTCTGTCTGCGTGTATCTCTGTCCGTAACACGATAGCTCCTAAACCGCTTAACCCATTTTCATGAAATGTTTATTATATATATATATATATATATATATATATATATATATATATATATATATATATTATGTGAAATAGTGTTTGACATTGTAACGAGCTGAATAGATTTTGGTCCAAATCCACTAATGCTTGATAGTTTTTTGACAATTAATTTATTTTTAACTGCGAACTTTTTAACGGAGCATCTTAACAATATGCGGCTTTGGAAATGTAATGGAGCACTTTTATCTTAATAATTTGTGTAATACATTGAAACATCATAAAAGCCTTTGTTTCTGAGATATGTACAAAAAAACTGAAAACGGGAAGTGTTCTAATAGGCTAGCTAGAAAGGTATCAGATCCGTCATGGATCCGTTTATTTTATTTCAGAAACTTGCATTTAAATACAGTACATTTTTATGTTTCAGTGGCATTTTTCAGGGGATAATGTAAAGTTGCATAATATCTTTCATATTATCTTTTGAACTATAGGTCGTTTTTGAGTTATATTGGTTTTAAATTCCTGTTGGAGTGCACTAATAATACGAGTTGAACCAGGATTACGTATAAGTAATCCTGGGCCAACTTGGAAATTATTAGTATACTTAAATAGGAATTTAATACTTTGGTACAAATTTAAATAACCTAAAACGAAGTCAGAGAAATTCGTTTTGAAAAAATATGTAACTACAAATGCTATAAACTGAAGAAATTTGCTGTCAAGATTTGGCAATTTTGCAAAGCAGGATGATAGGAAACGATGCAAATTTTTTAATACATTAACCTCTCACAAGGGCAGGAAAATATTAATAATAAGCTGTATATACAGGGTGATGCATTTGCAATAAAGCGAATAAAAATTATAAATTTATCATAACTTTCTTGGAAATTAAATGATAAAGAATGTAATATACAAATTTTGACATCACGTGACATTTGAGCCTTTTGGTTGCTGGTGGTTATTACTAGATTTATAATATGCGCGTTGGGCTGTGGCGTGGGCAAACACAATATCCTGCATATGTTTTTTTCTGTTTTAAACGGCTTAACTAACTATTGCAACTCCTTTTTTATTCAATTTACTTTCACGGATAAATTAAAAAATATTCAAAATTCTGACATATCCATCATGTCATAATCATTGCAAACCAAAAAATATACAAATTAATATAAACTATTAAATTTATTAGCATTCCAAAAACTGTATTTTTGACACTTCCCTTTTATTTGTTTATCGGATCTATGTGTAGAATTTTTGACAGTAAGTAAACCATTTCCCAACAAAAATTGTATTTAGGACTTTCAAGCTATTCTGAGATCACAAGCCTCAAAATGAGTATTTCAAAAAAAATAACAGCCCGTTTTTCTATAATGAAATTATAAAGGTACGGTTTTTTATATAAAGACAGTACGTTGCCACCATTAATCTTGTCTTACAAAATTTTGCAACGACCTGACCTCACCTATTTCTAGTGGTGTTACCACATATATAGGTACATATATGAGATGAGGGGAACTTCCTTTACCAGAATTTCAAAAGAGGGGTAAAGATAAATACGTAGAATACGTTCGGACCTCAGGCCAATATACAACCTTTGGATATGTGCTATGTCCTGCCACCTCAGGCACTGTTGCCGGTTTTATTGAGGTGAGAACGTATGGCGTATATCTACCCTAACCTATAAGCAACGAATTTCTCTGAGTTCGTTTTAGGTTATTTAAATTTGTACCAAAGTATTAAATTCCTATTTAAGTATACTAATAATTTCCGAGTTGGCCCAGGATTACTTATACGTAATCCTGGTTCAACTCGTATTATTAGTGCACTCCAACAGGAATTTAAAACCAATATAACTCAAAAACGACATTTAGTTCAAAAGATAATATGAAAAATATTATGCAACTTTACATTATCCCCTGAAAAATGCCACGGAAACATAAAAATTGACTGTATTTAAAAGCAATTTTCTGAAATAAAATAAACGGATCCATGACGGATCTGATACCTTTCTAGCTAGCCTATTAGAACACTTCCCGTTTTCAGTTTTTTGTACATATCTCAGAAACGAAGGCTTTTATGAAGTTTCAAGGTATTACACAAATTATTAAGATAAAAGTGCTCCATTATATTTCCAAAGCCACATGATGTTAAGATGCTCCGTTAAAAAGTTCGCATTTAAAAAAAAAAATAATTGTCATAAAACTATCAAGCATTAGTGGATTTGGACCAAAATCTATTCAGCTCGTTACAATGTCAAACACTATTTCACCTAAACATTTCATGAAAATGGGTTCAGCGGTTTAGGAGCTATCGTGTTACGGACAGAGATACACGCAGACAGACGTCACAACGATATTTCTCAGATAGATTCAAACACACCCAAATAACGCAGTTTCGGCGTTATCTCAATTTTTTTTTCTAAAAAAAATCTATTTTCAACAACTTGCTTTGCTGCGATTTTTACTATTGTTTTGTCGCTTTAAAAGCAAAGCTTAGTAGGAGTAAGTTTTTTTCTTCTCTTGAAATAGCTGAATTCCTCCAAAGACATTGAATATAAGTTACGGCCAGGGACGTAGCTGCTATAGTGGTTCTTCTTATTGAAGGAAAAAGCTAAATAGCGCGTGACAAAACATTGCAAATTAAATCAAAGTGATTTTTTTGTTTATGCTAGCCTGACCACGTTAAAACACTAAAAACGCGCATTTTTGTCCGATTAATTTAACGTTAATTCTTTTTTCTGGCATTATCAATATTTTAAATTAGTTAAGTGTTTTAAGAATTGGCTATGTTGGCGCAAATTAAGTAAAAAAGTCGCATCCTTATTCTTTCAAATTCGAATAAAACCCTAGTAATATGACATTTGTTTTTTTGCTAAATCCGTTTTGGTTCAAACTTACGGAGGTATTTTTAAGTAAAAAACTGGAAATAGTAAAGTATCTTTTTAACATGTTTGTTGACTCATTTTTTTAATTTAAAATTGGCTAAGTAAGTTAGTCAAAGATTTATCATTATTAAAAACCGGATTTTCTTAATAATTTTTTTTTTTAAATCCGAGGCGTTTTTAAAAGTTTTTAAATTGACACACATATCTATAAAAAGTTCTTTGCCACCACAAAAAGAATTACTTATAAATTGCTGCCCTTCATACCTACACAACGGTAAATGTTGGCTTCAATTTTCTTTTATTTATAACACTTTTTTTGGACATCGTATTTTATAATCGGAGCAAATTAGGCGTAAAAATGACGACTATATGAACAAATTTATAAGGATGTGACATTTTGTTTGTGAACTCCTAGTAAGAAACCTAAGGTGCAAAACCGAGGAAAAAGTGTCAAAAAGAAAAACCAAAAAAGAGAAAATCAATGTCAGGCATGCTTCCTATAAAGCTTGCATTTACGATAGGTGTCCTTAAGGAAACCCCCTCTACCCTAAGATTAACCTCCTCACCAAACTGAACCTCACGACGATTTTCTGCGTTTATCTCACAAACCGTAACTATTTATATTCTTCATCAAATTTCTTATATATGATTCAAGTTTCAAGATTTATTCCACACATTTTAAATGCAAATACAGAAATTCTAACATTTTTATAATAAATTTTTTAATTCTTTTATTAGTGCTGAAAGCGAAAAATTTAATCCTGTAGTGCTTTTATCTACAAACAAAAGATAGAATACAAGAAAAAAATTAAGTAACTAAAAATAGCTTATTAAAATTTTAAAAACTTTAAGAACATTGGCTAAGTAACTACTGTTTATTACTTTTCCTGTCAAAAACAAACTCTTTACATATACTATAAATAAAGAAATAAGTCTTTATTATTTTTTACAGACACATACACACACACATATATATGCTATATGTATAGGTATAGGTACAGGTCAAATTACTTTGATAACTAGTGGACAGTGGTTTAATTATATAATAGATGCTTATGTACAGTAGGTCCGTAGAGTCTTGAATCACCCATTATTGCTGATTTAGAGACCGTTGATTGGATGACATGTTTGTTATTAAATAAATGACGTACTTCATGGTTACTTTTAACTCTATTTGACCAATCAGGGTGCTAAAAAAACTTATTTCATACAAATGTCTTTTCTTAAGTGTTTAGGTATGGAGATACCTTAACAAAAATGTACCACATTTGTAATGACCCATCAAAGCCAAATGTGAAAAAATATACCGGGTGTCCTATTTAAAGAAACATAAGTTTATGTCATAGCTTTTTCTGGAACATCCTCTATAATTAACCATAGCCTTTTCTAACTCGTATTTTAAATCTTTATTTGATATCCAAGCTTTTTTCTAAAAAGCTTACAACTTTTTTAAAAAATTCGTGATTCTACACTTTAGGGACATGTTAGCTCCCGCTAAAATTTCGCGGTTGTTTGTAAATTTTTAAAGCCACACAATTGGATGAAGGACAGAGTGTATTCACGCATTTTGGACATGCCCACCAAGAATCTTTGTCAATCGCCTCGAGAAATGGCGTGATAATTTCGTTCTCCAACTATTTCAAATTTCTGCACTTAAAAGTGCTCGATTTTGGTGTACTGAAGCATAGAACTAGAAACTTCAGCCCTTCAGCTACGTGGTGATATCATTAGATCCAGAAAGGGGCCCCTTGGAACGTGGAGAAATTGGCTGCAAACTGGTGAGTGCTTTGTTTCTGATTGCCGTTGTGTGGCACCAACAATTAACCTATGGACGTTTGATTATTTCGTGATTTCATATCAATATATTTATGTTTGTTCGCGCTTCATTTAATTAAAATATTTACAGTCCATTGCAGTTATCGTTTTTCTAACCGCGGGCTAACATAAGTGTTCCTTTCGAGCCGAATTATTTTAAATTTACTCCATACGACGGTATTAATAAGTCGGCCATTTATTTTCACGCCGAAAACAAGGCGGCCTTGAATTTTTCCCATCGTATTGAAACGAGAGAAAGTCGTTCGACCTTCGGTGTCGGCGCAGTACCTGTTTTCGGTCCGCTGCTATGGTAACGGGTCTACTACCGCGTGGTCATTCAGTATAAACAAAATCGAGGATCAATCAAAAAACAAAACAAACAACATTTCTCATTTTTGTGTTAGGTGTGTTCCATATCATTTCGATATTTAAAACAATTTTCATCAATTGCGATAAATTAGTGCATATTTTCGACAATTCGTCATTTTTCTATTTCAGAAGCATTAATTTAGCGTTAATTGTATATTTACCGACATTTCTGAGATTAGATGTGTTCCATATCATTTCGATATTTAAAACAATTTTCATCAATTGCGATAAATTAGTGCATATTTTCGACAATTCGTCATTTTTCTATTTCAAAAGCATTAATTTAGCGTGAATTGTATATTTACCGACAATTTCGTCATTTCAAAGGTAAAATCATGTCTGTCAAAAAAGCCGTGCAAAAACGCAAGGGTTTTTTATCTGCGATCACCGAGTGTTATGTGTTTTCACAGACCGCGGCATCGGACGAAAAAGCGAGAAACGAGTTTCAAGTGAGGTATTCCGATTTGGATGAAACCTTCGATAAATGCATGCTGGCACATAATGATGTCATTATGTTAATAGACGACTCGGACGACGAGGAGTTTAAAACGCAGGATGCGATCCTTTCAGAAGCTCGTAAATATTTTTATGCGTGTAAGGGGGTTTACTCTAAAATATTTCCGGTTGAGGCCCCAACCCTTTCGGGATCATATGTTCGACAAAACGAATCTGAAACTCCAAAACTCAAAGAGTTAGGTATTCCCATATTTCGAGGTGATAAAAAATTATGGCCAAGCTTTTTCGATCTTTTTAATAACATTATAGATCTAAATCAAAGTCTAAGTAACGTTCGAAAACTTCAATATTTATTTTCATATCTCGAGGATGAGCCTTTAAAATTGATATCAGGGATTAGCTTATCTGATCAAAATTATAAAATTGCGTACGACAAATTAGTCAATAGATATCAAAACAAGCGAGACCTCGCAAATGATGCTTTAAGCACAATTATGAACTCCGACGCGTTCAAATTTCGAAATGAGTCACGCCAATACTAATACCGAAATTCCCACTTTTCAGTCACCTTTTCAATTTCTAGAAAAAATATGTAAAGTTTTGGAATCACTTCCTCAATCAACAGCACCCAAAAAGGTGCCTATCTATCAAAAATCAAATTCTATGCAAAATCAGTCTGGGCAAAAGCCTACCTATCAAAATTCAAATTCTATGCGAAATCAGTTTGGGCAAAAGCCTACCTATAAATCATCCAATTCGCCCTTTATAGGACTGTCTGGCACCTCAACTAATTCAAGTACGGGAATAAAATGTTTCCGGTGTAATCAAGGTCACGTGCTTTCGAAATGGCAAACATTTCTTGATCTCTCACCTATCGATCGCCTATCTTTCGTCAAGCAGAAAAAATTAGGTCTAGCGTGTTTTCATCCCTTGCATGGGGTAGATACTTGCAAATCAAAATATTCATGCAGGACTTGCAATAGTAAAAGGCACCACACTTTAACTCATATCTTAGAAACTAATCAAGAGTCTGGAAGCCAAGATACTAGTCCTGTCATTCACACACCACCTGTCAATAATCATCATGTGTCATTAAATACCTCAGGACCTCCAGGTACCTTTCTTTTATGCACCGCCATAATAGATGTTATGGACGGTTGCGGAAATTTTCAACCTGTAAGGGCACTGCTTGATTCTGGATCACAGACAGGATTCATCAGTGAAAAGTGTATTCAGCGTCTTAATCTTCCTAGGCGAAGTTACACCACTGAAATATTCGGATTAAATCAGATGTCTTCTTTTACTTCCAAAGGGCTCGTTCAATGTCACATTAAGCCACAAGGACAGGTCACTCCTTTACTTAATTTCGAAACCATAGTCGTTCCACAATTATGTTCCAATATGCCTACATTCACTTTGAACGATAATCAGTGGAAACACTTGGAAAACCTTAAACTTGCCGACCCATCTTTTTTCAAATCTAGACCTGTGGACCCAGTTATTGGTTGCGAGCTATTCGCACAGATATTCAAGGAGGGCAGGGTTCTTGGACAAATAGGGCAACCTTCAGCCCTTGAAACTATCTTTGGCTGTGTCGTCATGGGAAAGGTTGACGAAGTAGGTAGTCTTACGGAACGAACCAGTTGTTTTTTAACGAGTCATTCACCTCCTTTAGAGGTCATTCTCCCTAGGTTTTGGGAAATCGAACATTTGCCTAAAAAACAAATCTTATCAAAGGAAGAAAAACAAGCAGAATCAATTTTTACTGCGAGTGTTGTACGGCAACCGAGCGGTAGATTCATGGTAGATCTTCCGTTTAAAGATAAAATAAACCCTGACCTAGGAAATACTTATCCGCAAGCTTATCGTAGATTTTTACTTCTAGAAAATAGATTACTCAAAAATCCTGATCTGTACACTGCCTATTCAAGTTTCATGCAAGACTATATCGATTCCAATCATATGAGTTTAGTTTTAGCTAGTCAACCAAAGGTCGACGTATCATGTTTTTTAGCACATCATTGCGTACTAAAGCCGGAAAGCTTAAGTAGAAAATTAAGGGTAGTCTGGGATTGTTCGGCAGTCACCCCAAAAAATATTAGTCTCAATGACACGTTGTTATCTGGACCGAAACTTCAAAAGGATATTGCTTCTTTACTCCTTACGTTTCGTCTTAATCCTATTGCCTACATTGCTGATATCAAACAGATGTTCCGTCAAGTCCTTATCAATCCTTATCACCGTCCTTGTCAAAGGATATTGTGGAGGTTTTCTCCACATGACCCACTTTCAGTGTGGGAACTTTCTACTGTCACTTTTGGCATGACATGCTCACGTTTTCTAGCCATGCGTACCTTAAATGAGCTGGCAGAGAGAGAAAAGGAACGTTTTCATATGGCTAGTACTGTTCTAAAAACGTCAATCTATATCGACGATATCTTGGGAACTAGCCCTTCGCTTTCTGAAGCTCTTTCCCTTCAAACGGAACTCAATGATTTGTTGAAGTCGGGAAGATTTGAACTTAAAAAATGGGCAAGCAATTGTCCCGAGTTATTGGCAACATTGCCAGAATCCGATCGTCAAATGCCTCTCTTTTGACAAGGAGGAACCCCACTTTATCAAAGTTTTAGGACTTCAATGGCATCCAAAAAACGACATTTTTTCTTATCAATGCCGAATGAAGGACAAACCCCCAACCAAACGTGCTATTTTATCTATCATAGGAACAATCTTCGATCCCTTAGGTTTTCTTTGTCCCTTGTTGCTACAAGCAAAATTTATTTTGCAACAGTTGTGGATATCAAAAATAGGCTGGGACGAAGAACCAGATTCTTCTATCATCGACTCTTGGAACAAACTTCGTTCTGAATTCTTGCTTCTTTCCAATTTTCAATTACCTCGACAAATCAAACTGTCAAAAACCAATACCTGTCAAATCATCAGCTTCTGTGACGCTTCAATTCGAGGCTACGCAGGCGTCGTATATTTTCGTGTAGAAGAGGAAAATAATATATCTGTTGCTCTCATATCTGCAAAATCTAAGGTCGCGCCTATAAAGTCACAGATTTTGGCTAGGCTAGAACTCCTAGGCGCATTTCTTTTAAGCGAATTAATTGGCTTCCTTTTATCTAGCTATGAAGGAAAAATAACTTTTACAAATATCGTTACTTTCTGCGATTCGCAAGTCGTATTGCATTATCTTTCATCCCCTCCTAATCGCTGGCAAACCTTTGTTGGAAATCGAGTCAGTAGAATCCAAGAAATCATTCCCTCAAGCTCATGGCGCTACATTCCTTCTGCTTTAAATGCAGCCGATATTGCGTCACGAGGGGCCACCCCTTCACAGCTCATGCCACATGACATGTGGTGGAACGCACCGTCGTTTTTGTGGTCTCCCGAAAACGAATGGCCCGATTTTCATAAATCAAAAATGCCGATTGATTTCGGAGATATTAATCTGGAGGAAAAGCCAAAGGTCTGTTGCAATGCGATAATTGACGTTAAATTCTTAGATCAGCTTCTTATCAGATATTCATCTATATCAAAAATTCAACGTATCATTTGTTATGTCCTTCGAATAGTTAACCTTTTTCAAAACCATTCCTATCAAAAACCCACTAAGCCGCCGGACCAAAAAGTTATTTTTGAGAATATTGTTTTTCCTACCACCGGTGAGATGCAAAGTGCGTTATACCTTCTTATCAAACGCGTTCAAGGTTCTTGTTTTTCTGAGCTTTTTTCCGCGTTATCTAAGGATAAACCAATACCGAAACCTTGTCGAAAACTTTCACCTTTTCTTGATGAAAATAATATCATTAGAGTCGGTGGCAGATTACAAAAATCTGACCTTTTGTCTTATTCTGCAATCCCCGTCTTACTTTCGAGTAACCATCGTTTAACTACTCTTCTCATCGAGTCCGCTCATCGACAATACCTTCATCCTGGGTTTAAAACATTAAATAATCTGCTTTTACAGCAATTTTGGATATTATCTGCCAGACGGGCAATTCAAAGAACCATATCGAAGTGCTTGCAATGTTTTAGAATCAACCCTAAACCCTATCGACCGCCCATAATGAGTTCACTTCCCGCTCATCGAATCAATCAACTTAAACCTTTTTTGAGTGTAGCTATCGACTTTTGTGGACCTTTCTTTGTGATTCCTCATCGTTACCGTGGTTGTAAAGCTTTCAAATCGTATGTCTGTGTGTTTGTCTGTACGGCTACACATTGCGTGCATTTGGAATTAACCATGGAACTGTCCACCGAAGGGTTTGTAGGTGCATTCCATCAATTCATTTCCCGACGTGGAAGCGTGACGCAATGCTGGTCAGATCAAGGCAGTAATTTTATAGGGTTTCGTAACCAATTACTTGATTACGCAAGAAGTGCGGCCACCAGACTTTCTATTCGTTGGCATCTGGGACCACCTCTCAGTCCACATTTCAATGGCCTGGTAGAAGCTGGCGTCAAAAGTTTTAAAACTCACTTTGTTCGAGTAGTCGGCGACCAGAAGTTGTCCATCATGGAAATTTCCACCCTTACATGTCGCATAGAAGCCGTACTTAATAGTCGTCCTTTATCTCCTGCCTCTTCAGACCCACACGATCTTCAACCTCTTACCCCTGGGCATTTTTTGACCCTTGAACCCCTTAATTCAGAAATTCCGAAGTCAGATTTGTCCGAGGTTCCCCTAAATCGGCTCTCGAGATGGATACTAATCCAAAAACTACATAATGATTTTTGGAAACGGTATTCTATAGAGTATTTGCATACGCTACAACAGCGACACAAGTGGGCTGATTCGTCCCCAAATATCAAATTAAATGATTTGGTTATCATAAGAAGTGATCACATTCAATCACCTTTGAAATGGCCGGTCGGTCGGGTCATCGAACTGCATCCCGGCGGGGACGGTCAGGTGCGTGTTGCGACGGTACAAACGGTTACCGGTGTTTATAAGCGGCCAGTTTTAATTTTTCTACCTATTACCGGATATTACAATAGGTTTTTCTTTATTTTTATTTTTTTTTGAATTTTTTGTTTGTTTGTTTTGCCTTTTTCGGGATTTCGTTATCTCTAAATAAACTTACGATCCTTATCTGTTTTCATTCATTTATATTTATCGGTCGATCATTTTTCTTATATCTATATCTGTCCGGTTGAGATTCTAAAATTGTGTGTTTTGGAGGGCAGTTATGTTAGCTCCCGCTAAAATTTCGCGGTTGTTTGTAAATTTTTAAAACCACACAATTGGATGATGGACAGAGTGTATTCGCGCATTTTCGACATGCGCACCAAGAATCAGTGAGATCCTTTGTCAATCGCCTCGAGAAATGGCGTGTTAATTTCGTTCTCCAACTATTTCAAATTTCTACACTTAAAAGTGCTCGATTTTGGTGTACTGAAGCATAGAACTAGAAACTTCAGCCCTTCAGCTACGTGGTGACATCATTAGATCCAGAAAGGGGCCCCTTGGAACGTGGAGAAATTGGCTGCAAACTGGTGAGTGCTTTGTTTCTGATTCCCGTTGTGTGGCACCAACAATTAACCTATGGACGTTTGATTATTTCGTGATTTCATATCAATATATTTATGTTTGTTCGCGCTTCATTTAATTAAAATATTTACAGTCCATTGCAGTTATCGTTTTTCTAACCGCGGGCTAACAGAGACACACTGTACAAGTAGGCATAATAAAGGGTTTTGAAAAGATAGAAAGATTAAAATTGGAAAATACAAACTCTTTTGATTTTTTGACAGATGATTTAAAACATAGCATCTTTATTGCTTTAGGAAATTCATTATAAATCTTTGCCCCAAGCAAAATAAACATCCTTTGTGTATGGGATAGGTTTGAATAAAACATAAAATAATACGGATTTTTTTTTGTGATCTTTAAAAATAGCCCCATAATTGGGACGTCAATGGAGTTTTCTACAATAAACTTTATTATGCATTTTCTCTAAAGTACTAAGTATTTAAAAAATTGGATAAAACCTAATTATTTCAGTTTATTTTGCTTATAATATAGAAAGAAATATATGGAGGGGATATCTTTAACACATTGTGGTTTGTATCCTAGCAAGAATATTACACATGCAACTAATTGATACTTTTTGTGGGATATCTATCAATCTTTGTTTAATGTCATTACAATCATTCTCAAAAATGAGTCGTTTTAAGTTAAAGGCCACCAAAAAATGGAAATTGTGCAAATTCAAAAATGACGACCAAGTGGTTGATATCATACCTCGAAAACTATTACTCTAACAAAAACACTTTTTAGCATTTTCGTATAAAATTTAGTTTCAAACTCTTTTACAAACACCAAGGGATTTTAGAAAAACAGAATTTGTGCGCCATTTTTTTTAAAAAATTTCCTTGAATATTATGGACAGTCAACCCTATAATTGTGCCAAGTTTCGGACCTTCTGCACCAAAACCGCATTTTATGTCTCTAATGATTAAACTACTTAACTAATTTTAAGTCTAAAGCCTATAGCACAGGGTTGAATAGCTGTCGCAAATATTTAATGTATTACAAATGCAATCAATCGACCGTCGAAAACTACCAGAATAATCAAAGAAATGTAAGAGGACTAACAAAATTAGTTCAATTATTTCAATAGATAAAAAATACCATAATAATCGTCTACAAAGCCCCTTCTAAAATATCAGACCCGAGACGTTTCCGAGAATTCGATTAAACATTCCAAGGGTAAAAAGCAGGTAATATCTGAAATTACATACAACGAAGAAACTCGTCTCTAAAATCTAAACCACAAGGTTGCCAAATTTCTGAGGTCGCTGCAACGCGGTCTTAACACGCAAAATACCTTTTATACCACCGAGGTGACTTAGTAGACCGTTAAGTTTCAGTAAAAGCGCCGCTAGCGCCACCGGTAGATACGTGAACTACACGGCCAAAAAGTAGCTATACATACCATTTTGTGACCTCAGAACAAAATTTTGCACACAGCTTGCTAAATGTGTCAGGAGTCATCCCTGAAATTTTTATTGAAAAACGTTGACACCTCAAAAAAGTGAGGTGACAACGTTATATATGAGGTGACAGCATAGTTTATATACTTTATTTTGAGGTGGCTACGTACCCTTTATCAATATATATATATATATATATATATATATATATAATATATATATATATATATATATATATATATATATATATATATGTATATATGTATATATATATACTCGACCGTTGTATCTTATGACATCCAGCAAAAAGTCGGTTTTTGTGACATCCACTTTAAAACCTGGTGTTATCCAAAAATAAAAAATATGAAATGTAATAAAAAATATTTTATTTTTAATTCCATAAAAATATTTGTATAAACTCACAAATTTAGAAATAAAATTTTTCATATCTTTGTGGCATCCATTGTATATACAAAAAATTTTGACGTTATAACATCCCTAAATATTTGTGTTAACTTGTGACATCCAGAAATGTTGCCAACGTTTCATAAAACTCACGGATGTAACAAGTACCTCTATAAAAATAAGAAATATACACTGGATGTCACGAGGAAACAAATAACTGTGTGCAAATATGTTACAGGTATATGTATGCAAATAAGAAAAATGTTTACACTGGATGTCACGGGGAAGAAAATAATAAATAAAATATACAAGCACGTTATTGATGTCATATTAGGCTTACAAGATGAATATACGGCAAGGACTAAAAAAAAACTCTGCTAATACATGGGCACCTACGCTCACACTAGGTACTTTAATTATAGTGTACGTGTAAGCTTATATTGTCACGACTATATTTGTGACAAGTGGTATCTCTACCATATATGTCACAAGGTTTGTTATTTAGTGCCCTTGTGACTGAGGGATTTAGGGGAATATGAAAATTAAGTATAAACAATCGACGTTTATACATGTATCTTATATAAGAAAACAGATTAACAGGAATAGAGGTTATTGCTATAAATAATTAAATAATGTAAAAAGAGGGATGCTGGCTGGAGAGAGTTGACCTAGGGGCCATAAGAAATAGACCTTATAGGCCGTAGAGAGTTAGCCTTATGGGCCATAAAGCGTAACCACCATAGTGAGGTTTTACTTAGGTATGTTAAGTAGGGACCACATTATTTCAGTGGTGTACTGGGTTCGTAGGACCACGTATTTCAGTGGTGTACTGGGTGTGTTTAGTAGGGACCACGTATTTCAGTGGTATACTGGGTTGATCACTTGCTAGAGTGATGCCGGTCTATTATCCAGCATCGGCTTTTATATTAGTGCAAGCGCAGCAATATTAGTTATTGCTATAGTAAAATGATCCGAATTTAAACTTATTTATGACAGTATAACTAAAAACTGTAATATATTTTATTCAACTCCAGACTTAAATACCTTTCGTTTGATACCACACAAGCCATGTTTTGACCTAAACTCTAATTTTTTTAATTTACCCCCACCTTTTTTTTTTAAACTAAAATTTATTTTGTTTAACTCCAGACTTAATTACCTTTCGTTTAATACCACACAAGCCATATTTTCATTTAAACTCTAATTTTTGACATTTACCTCCACCCTTTTTTTAAAATAAACTAAAATGTATTTTGTTTAACTGCAGACTTAATTACCTTTCGTTCGATATCACACACGCCATATTTTCACATAAACTCCAATTTTTAAAATCTACCCCCACCCTTTTATTTGGCTTGCGTTAGGTGGATTTTGTTCATTTTTAAATGGGATCATCTTGACCCAAGACCCAGCCTAGGTACCAAATTTCATTCAAATCGGGTAATTCGACGTTAAAAATACTCTGCCAATATATGGGCCCCTAAGCTCACACTAGGTACTATAGTTATAGTGTACGTGTGAGCTAATATAACTAAAAACTAAAATATATTTGTTTTGACTTAAACTCAAATTTTTGAAATCTACCCCCACCCTTAAAAAAAACAAAAACTAAAATGTATTTTGTTAAACTCCGGACTCAATTACCTTTCATTTGATATCACACACGCCATATTTTCACTTAAACTCTAATTTTTGAATTCTACCCCCACCCTTTTATTTGGTTTGTGTTCGGTGGATTTTGTTCATTTTTAAATGGGACCATCTCGGCCCAAAACCCAGCCTAGGTACCAAATTTCTTTAAAATCGGCCAAGCGGTTTTTGAGTTATGCGCGTTGGTCGTTACAGACAGACAGACAGACAGACAGACATACAGACAGACAGACAGACAGACAGACAGACAGACAGACAGACAGACAGACAGACAGACAGACAGACAGACAGACAGACAGACAGACAGACAGACAGACAGACAGACAGACAGACAGACAGACAGACAGACAGACAGACAGACAGACAGACAGACAGACAGACAGACAGACAGACAGACAGACAGACAGACAGACAGACAGACAGACAGACAGACAGACAGACAGACAGACAGACAGACAGACAGACAGACAGACAGACAGACAGACAGACAGACAGACAGACAGACAGACAGACAGACAGACAGACAGACAGACAGACAGACAGACAGACAGACAGACAGACAGACAGACAGACAGACAGACAGACAGACAGACAGACAGACAGACAGACAGACAGACATACAGACAGACAGACAGACAGACAGACAGACGGCGCAACAAAAAAGTTTCAAAATCATCTGAAACGCAAAGATATATAAAAAATTTTGAAATCGGAGCAACTTTTTTTTTCTCGAAAAAATTAGGATCACCATAGCTCACACTACTATAGTATAGAGCTGAGCTAAAACTCGTCAGATTAAATTTTATCTGATTAGATTTAAAAATTCTATTCAACTTAACTTTAGTTAAATTTAGTTAAAAAATAATGAGCCTATTATTAATTATTGTACTCTATATTTACAGTTTGTAGTTGTCCGTTTTTGTATGTAACTCCCATTATCTTTTTGGACTCAGACTTCAGTTTTTATCAGTCCCAATTTTTACTTTCCTAGTTCGTGCAGCAAAAGCTAGGAAAGGTATTATGTTCGACGGATTTTTTTTTAAGATAACTTAGAAATATTTTGTGACATTTATTTGTTTGTATGTATGTTTATCCAGTTCGGTTCGGTTCTTCGGATTTTTGAAAAACCTGTAGCTGCACATTAAAATCGGCTTACTATATCGAAATGGCTTTTCTGCCTTATACCTTAAAATTTTTTAACTTACGTACAGCCATCTGAAAAACGCAGTTGTTCTGGGTGTTTAGGTCGCTTTATTTTTTCTTCAAATCAGATTTTTAATCAATTTCTTAAAACTCCGTTACCAGAATAAAAATTGTGGGGAAATAACAAGTTTTAAATAAAAGTTTTTGTATTTTGTAATTTCTTATTTTTGACACGCTTTTATTAGCTTCACCTGTATGTTTGTAGGTAGATATGTATGTTTGTAACTGACTCCTTTGGACTAGATTTTGACCTACTTTAAACGAACAGATTTAATTTAAACTTTGTACACTTATCAAGAACCGGTGACAATACAATAATTTTCCAGACGCACCCTTGGGGGTACTTCGGGGATGTATTTTTTAAATTTGGTTGTAACAGCCAGGTTTCACCATGGCTCAAAAACTAAAAAAAATGACTTTGAGTGTATTTTGCCAGTATACCGACGTAATATAGTTAATTAAAAAACGATTTCACAGCACATTAAATTAAAAAGTAAAAAATAAATATAGTTAAAAAAACTAAAAAACACGCTTCAAACTAAACAGTTAAAAATAATTCTTAATATTAGTTGAAAACAATATTTTTTTTTATTTGTCAAACACACTGTGTTTATTGTATTACAATCTAGTCAGTAAGACTAATTAGCAATTTTGTTTTAACTTAATTTACTAGAAAAGTCAGATTTAAACTTAGGGTTCACTCAACAGTTCTCCCCGCTTCGTTTAGTCTGTAACTCACAATTGTGTTGTGTTTATAGCATTATTTTGTTTTATATAATTCACTTAGTTTACTAGCTCAAACGGCTTCACTCTTTTTAGTCTTCCAACTAGCATAGTATTGTCTAGAAGCTGAATTGCTTCCACATTCACATGCCGATGGAGTCTATCTTCATGACTTTTTGCGTACTTTTTATAGTCTCTGCTAGAGTTTCGATTTTTAGATCTCGATGAAGGTCACTATTTCGAACGTACCAAGGTGCATTCACAATGTTTCTTAATACTTTATTTTGAAATCTCTGTAAAACTAGAATGTTACTCTCTTTAGCACAACCCCATAGTTGAATACCATATGTCCATACTGGTTTCAGTATTTGTCTATAAAGCAGTAACTTATTATGAATTGTTAAATTAGCCTTCCTTCCAATTAGCCAGTTCATTTTTCTATACCTTATCTCAAGTTCTTCATTTTTTTTTCTTAACATGTGCTTTCCAGCGCAATTTGGCATCAAGTGTTATACCGAGATATTTTGCCTGATTTGAATATGGTACGGGAATGTTGTTAATTGTTATTTGTATGTGATTTATATTTTTGTTTGTAAAATCAACATGAATTGATTTGGTTTCATTTAATTTTATTCGCCACTTTGTGGTCCAACTGTGGACTTCGGTGACTGCATCCTGAAGTTTTTCTATGCATTTTTCAATAGATTTTTTCTACCTTCAATAAACCAGTATCATCTGCAAATGTTGCTAAGTGACAATTTTCTGAGTTTGGGATATCGCAAGTAAATAATAAGTATAGATAAGGGCCTAGTACGCTACCCTGGGGCACGCCTGCTTGAATTTGTCTTAAATTTGAGTATGAGTCTTCCTGTTTTACTCTAAAATGTCTATCAGATATGTATGATTCCAAAATATCCGAATATTGTTTTGGTAGAAACCGTTTTAGTTTAAAAGTAAGGCCTTCCTGCCACACTTTGTCAAATGCTTGTGCTACATCTAGAAAAACTGCAGAACAAACTTTTCCCTCTTCTAGTGCTTTTTCTATTATATTAGTAATTCTATGTACTTGATCTATCGTGGAATGCTTGTCTCGAAAACCAAATTAATGAGATGGAATAATTTCTTGTCTATCTATGATGGGTTTTATTCTTTTAAGCAATAATTTCTCATAGAGCTTGGATATAATTGGCAGCAAAGATATTGGCCTGTAAGATGACACGTCATGGAGTGGTTTTCCCGGTTTTGGGATCATGATAACTTCTGCAAGTTTCCACAGTTTAGGTACATACCTAAGCCTAAAGGACGCATTAATTAGGTTGCATAGTTTTACGATAGCTTTTCTGGGGAGTTGTTTTATGACTACCCCGTTAATAAGATCATACCCTGGGGCTTTTTTCGAATTAATATTTTTGATTTCTGTTAATATTTCTTTTAGTGATGTAAGCTTAATATGGTCTTCGATTTGATGGGGTTCATTTAAATGAAATTTTTCATCCGGTGTCTCGTGGGGCTGAAAACAATAATGAACGAAAAATACTAGTATTATTGTGAAAAAACGTCGGGCTGTCGATATACAAAGAAAATATGGCACAAAGCACCCCACGATTTTAGCTCACACGACTACTATACTATAGTAGTGTGAGCTTATATATCTTTGCGCTTCAGATGATTTTGAAACTTTTTTGTTGCGCCGTCTGTCTGTCTGTCTGAACCTTTCATTTTGAAATTTGTATTGGAAAACTTGGCTTTACCTTTATCTCAATTCTTTTTACGGAATGCCATTTTCGCGTACTTGGCTTTTATTTACATGAAATTTTTTTGTTATAATTTCACTTCTTTTTTAAAGGAATTGGATAATACTTAATTTTTAAAGTAGTAAAATACGCGGAATATTGTTCAAAATTTTTGCAATGCCTTACTTAAATTTTTGAGGTTTTTTAATTTTTTTCTATGGTTTTTTCGTAGTTCCCATCAGCCTTCCAAAGCTCAGCTCTCTAGCGTTTCTGAAAGTGCATAATGTTACTTTTACATGTATAGGGGAGGGAAATAAATTAAAATTGTCATTTTTTTAAATTTTGTCCTATAGTTTTATCATAGTTCCTATCAGTCTTCCAATGCTCAGCTCTCTAGCGTTTCTGGAAGTGGGTAATCTTACTTTACATACTTTACATTTATAGGGGAGGAGAGTAAATGAAAATATTGGATTTTTAAAATTTTTCCCATGTTTTTATCATAATTTCTATCAGCATTCCAATGATCAGCTCTCTAGCGTTTCTGGAAGTGGGCAATGTTAGTTTTATATAAATTTACATTTATAGGAGAGGGAAGTAAATTAAAATGTTGGAGTTTTTACATTTTTTCATATAGTTTTATCATATTGTCTTTCAGTCTTAAAAAGTTCAGCTCTCTAGCGTTTCTGCAAGTGGATAGGGGAAGGAAGTAAATTAGAATTTTGGGGTGTTTTAATTTTTTTCTATAAGTTTATCATAGTTACTATCGGTCTTCCAAAGCTTAGCTCTCTAGCATGTCTAGAAGTAGGAAATGTTACTTTTACTTAACTTTACATTTATAGGGGAGGGAAGTAAATTAGAATTTTGGGGTGTTTTAATTTTTTCCTATAGTTTTATCATAGTTCCTATCAGTCTGCCAAAGCTCAACTCTCTAGCATTTCTGGAAGTGGGCAATGCTACTTTTACATAACTTTAAATGTATAGGGGAGGGGAGTAAATTAAAATTTTGGGGTTTTTTGATTTTTTCCTATAGTTTTATGATAGAGTCTATCAGTCTGCCAAAGCTCAACTCTCTAGCATTTCTGGAAGTGGGCGATGCTACTTTTACATAACTTTAAATGCATAGGGGAGGAGAGTAAATTAAAAATTTTGGGGATTTATGATTTTTTCCAGGAGTTTGGTCATAATTTCTATCAGTCTGCCAAATTTCAGCGTTGTAGCATGTCTGGAAGTACAGTAGAATATTGATGATCTATACATGAGTGAGTGAGTGAGTGAGTCAGTGAGTGGCAATTTCGACGTTTTTTGAAATTTCGTAACTACTTTACTACATTTACTACATTATGGAATTCCATGAAACTTGGAGGGGTTGTTAGCTCCATGGAGATCTACGACTGCGCAAAGCTTGAGATTCGTAGCTCATTCCGAATAGAGTTTTAGGTAGGTCAAATATCGGATAAAATGTTTTAAGAAAAGATGGTTACGGCGCGCGAACTTGGCGAGGCACTGCCGTGCCCTTAGATCTACTTACCTTTAAATTCAATAAACTTTGATTAAAAATAAAAAAACACTTTGCCGGAACAGCTTTTGCTCGATTTCTACGCGGGGTCACAAATAAAACGAAAACATAATTATGTAAGTGTGGATGTCACAGAGAGACGAATTTAAATTGAAGTATACATACTCAACTCAGCCCAGGGCTGGTCGATTGCGGACCGGCCGTTTGCAAAAATAGAATACCTACAGGGGCGCCCACTACGGGGGTAGTAAGGGGCTAGGGCTAAGGTCACTCATCGTCAAGCAAGCTTTACAGGTAGCGAAGCGTAACTCTGATTTTATATTTTTTGGTTATAATTTTTGACTCGGTTTCGCATTGGCGGCTCGTTGTTATTTTAAAAATGTGGTTTTAACACAGTCTAAAGATCTATTTAATGACGATACAGTTTCAAGATAGTTTGCAGCATAACTTTTTAATTACATAAATATATATAGTTTAGGTACCTTCATACTGTGTAAAACAACATCTTCAAAATAAAACAGAACCGCCAATGCGAAACCGAGGAAAACATGTCAAAAATAATAACCGAAAAATAGAAAGCTTGACGTTAGCTTCGCTTCCTATAAAGCTTGCCTTTACGATGAGTGTCCTTAGCTAGGGCACCTCCAAGACGTAAACAGGGAGGTGCGAAGCACCCCCAAGCATAGTCACATAGAAACTGATTACTAATCGGCTTTGCTCGGTACACAAAAAATGGCCGATATTCCAGTAAAATCTATGACTACAGTACCTAGATTTAAAAAAAAATCTAGATTATCTGGACTAGGTACTTACCTCTGTTCAGCGAATTTTTGATAAATTATGTAGCTCTATGCCTAGCTGGATATGTTTTAATTACTGACGCTGGCGCCACTTTGGCAGATTTAAGGCCCTTAATTATTATGCAAATAATATAAAATAAAAATATAAGATTTTCATTATTCACTCCAGCAATTTATTCCCATTTTATTTTCATTTATATCTATATTTTTTTTTCAAATCGGCTAACCCATATGTTACTTTTTTTTAGGTACCTAAATTATTCTTCTGAATGTGCTACTCCTTGGAAATAAATAAATAAATATATTAGACGCGCAATTAGGGGGGGAGGATTCTATAAAATCAGTTAAGCAGTTTCTGAACTCGTTTCCTTTACAGGGTTGGCCAAAAAAACCTGGACATTTTTTTTATTATAACTTTTGAACTATACAATCGATATTAATGGGACAAACTGCACTTGCCAAAGAATTAATCAGAGTTTTGACTAATTTATCATTTTTTTGTCTGCCATCTCAAAATCCAAGATGGCACACGAAATTAAAATGTACCTTTCAAAGATGCTCGTTTATTCTTGTGTTGCGAATATGTTCTAATTATTTTTTTAAATTAGTAAGAAAGCTGCGTTCTTGCCAGGCACGACAAGGTACGATTCAGCAAAATTGGTTCAGTGGTTCTATAAAAAAATATTTTTGTTCAACCATTGTTTTGCATATTATACGATTGCTTGCCAATCATGTCTGCGTTTATTTACTTATAAATTCATTACTACTGAACCGATGTTAGTGGAAATAAACAACATCCTGGTGAGAATTGTTTGCTTTGTTAAGATCATGATCAAAGTTATCGCCATCTTAAATTTTAAGATGGCGGATAGAATTATTCTTGATTCTTTAAAATGGCGTGTTCATTCTTATTTTCCGAAAATATTTTAGCTTTTTTTTTAATCTATGAAAAAGCACTACTTTTTCCCCACACAACGATGTAAAAATTATTAAAATGAATGTGATGGTTCTCAAAATATCTATTTTTGTTTCAACCATTGTTTTAGAGATTATACGATTGTATTGCCAATCCTGTCTCCATTAATTTTCTTATAAATTCTACCAATTTTAGTGAAACACAAAAAATCGTGGTAAGAATTGATTGCTCTTTAAAGATTATAATCGAAATTTGCCGCCGAATTTAAGATGTCGGACAGAAATTGCCAATGCAATCGCATAAATTGTAAAACAATTGTACAAAATCAGATTTTGTGAGAACCACTTCGCCGATTTTATTAAATTGTACTTTATTACGCGGGAGAAAAGTAGTACTTTTCAATAAATTAATAAAAAAAACTAAAACATTTTCGAAAAATAAGAATAAAAGTGCCTCTTTGAAGGATCAAGTATGGTTCTGTCCAACATCTTAACTTTTAGGATGGCGGCAAATTTCGATTATAACCTTGAAAGAACAATCAATTCTCACCATCATTTTTCTTATTTCACTAAAATCGGTTTGGTAATAATGATTTATAAGGAAATGAATGCAGACAGGGTTGGCAATGCAATCGTATAATCTGTAACACAATGACGAAAACAGAAATAGGTTTTTTGAGAACAAATACACCGATTTTGCTAATTTGTACCTTGTGGTGCGCGGGAAAAGTAGTGCTTTTCTATAAATTAAAAAAAAAATCTAAAATATTTCCAGAAAATAAGAATAAACCCACCATTCTTAAGAATCAAGTATGATTCTGTCCGCCATCTAAAATTTTAAGATGGCGATAAATTTTGATCATGATCTTTAAAAAACAATCAGTTCTCACTAGGATGTTTTTTATTTCATCAAAGTCAAAGGTTCAGTAGTAATAAATTTGTAAGGAAATAAATGCAGACATGATTGGCAAGGCAATCGTATAATTTTCAAAACATTGGTTGAAACAAAAATATTTGAACCGATTTTGCTGATTCATACCTTGTGGTTGGCTAGAACGCAGCTTTTCTACTAATTTAAAAAAATAATTCAAACGTGTTTGCAACATAAGAATAAACCAGCATCTTTGAAGGGTACATTTTAATATTGTCCGCCATCTTGGATTTTGAGATCGCTGACAAACAATTATAATTACCCAAGTAACACAAATTGCTGAAAAACAGCTACCAAAACACTTTAACACCAAAACTGAATGTAAAATAGCTATTACAGCTGTATGCCGTTTCACTTCTAAGCAGCTTTTAAAGTGTTGTCGTTGCTGATTAGGCAATCTTTATTTAGCTCTCAAGGTGTCCATGAGAGCTCCAAAATATAGCACGTTAACATTAAAGTAATTTTGTCTAGAAATAAACAAGAAACAATGGCAACTATTGCAAAATAACTATTTCCTGTAATGGACAGAGACTTTACTAAAATGGCTGAAGAAAAACTTGTTATGTTCTACACTACTGTGATATTATCGCGCAAAAAAGGCGGTTTTCATCGTCAAAATGTTTGCCAGGTTAACTTTTCTGATGAAACAGGTCAAGATGGCTCGTCAAAACGCAAGCGCCTCGAAAATTCAAAATAATAAACGTTTTTTTTCGGTGTTTGTTTTTAGGTTAGAAATTATTTTATTACAATTATCCTCTAAATACCTGATAAATCAATTCTTAGTCATATTTTATTGAATTTAGCACTTTCTAGAATTTATTTAGGCCCGGGATCCCCTGGAAATTAATATTTTTTAGTCCATAAATTTAAAGAAAAATAAATTGGAAAACCATCATGGCCGCCTCGGCCGTCTCATTGGTTTCAGCAGTTTACCTCTAACTCTAACTTGCCTTCTAACAATTGGCCCAATAGGTAATACGAAAAAAAAAAGAAGAGTCACAGATGTTATCTTTCATCTTGGGCGGTGTCACAACAACAAAATAAACAAATATCTCAATTAAAAATTGTGCGAACGTTAGAAGATAAAGTTATTACGTGCCCTACCACAGTACCCCACCAGTGGGAAGCAAAAAAGATTGTATTGGCCACCGCCATCAGAAACCCTTAAGCTGGGGTTATACAGAAACATAGCATATCATGAGACATAGCATGACATAAGATATCATTACAGAAGGAAACTGTAAGGCTGTTTCTACAAAAAATATAATAACATGACAACATACAAGCTTGGTCCAAGTTCTTTAAATATGAGGCCCCACACACTCTCAGTAATTGGTAATTGCAAGGGGAGAATTCCCACAGTGCTTGGTACTGGCAATTGACTCTGGTGCACTCTGCTTGGAATCAGGTGAGTCTAAATAAGCAGACTACTAAAGCCGCTTGAATTGAAGTAAAAAAAACAGAGTGTCATTCAAACCAATGAGATTAAAAAAATATTTTTTGATCTGATGGATTCAAACATTGTGTCCCTGAATGACATAATTTGTCATTAAGAAACACAATTTTTTTTTTGAACATTCTGATTTGACTGTTTTTTACTAAACACTGAGGGGTGAACAGCTCTCACAATCGATGTACACATTTCTCACAATCTGTTCACAATCTTTACACAATCCCTCCCAATCACCCACAATCTCACCACAATCCCTCACAATCTGTACACAATCCCTCACAATCTTAGCAAAAGATTGTGGATTTTCACAATCGGTGTACACATTTTGGGTTAGCTGTTCACCCCTCGCTAAACACACTCTTGACTACTAATGTTCACTTGTCCCAAGTAAGAAAAAATTAAAAAAGCATGGCACATTGATTGCCTTGTTTTAGTTTTATTTACATTTTTTAATTTTAGAAGCAGTTAAAAGAAATGAAGTACAAAGTCCAGAAAGCAACCCAGAATGGGGCCCATTTGCTCAGCCCTTGGGAATGTCAGCAAGGAAGCCAAAAAGGGGGTCTGCTTGCAATTGACTCCTACTCATTTTACACAATTTTTTTTTTATAATTATTAAAATTAATTTATATAATGTACAGGGAATTAAACATCTTTGCTTTATTACCATGGATGTACGGTAGTGGCGGTTAGCACCCTTAAAGGATCTAACCTGGCACGTAGGCATGCCTTTCTGGGTATGTTGTGCTGTTTACTTACTGTGTATGACTCGGATAACAATTTAAATTCTATCTAGTAAATAGAAACCAGTAGACTTCAAAATATATTTTAGGCCAGAAACTTAGTCATCATGATATACCACATAATGCCATAATTATAGCCTTAGAGCACTGGTGTACCTTTTGACATAATCAACAGGGTACAGAGAGCCACAATGTGCCTGCACTAGCTGTTAGTTCAAAATAGGCACTCCATATACCATGTATGTGGTGATTTCCTTAATAGTTGTCACCAAATCCATTCAGAGAATCACCAGATTAACCCATCCCTGTGATATCTATATTTTTTTACCTACTGGTCAAAGCTTGTCCGTTACCAGACTACCCATGGGTCAAGGTTTCTTTAGTTAGCTCTTACGACAGGCCTGGGGGTTACCTTGGTGCTATTATGCATATTCATAATCTAAAAAATCTAATAAGAAAGGGGCCCCTCTTGCCTCCCCAACCCCCATGAATGTAAAATAATAAGTTTGGAATTATTGTTATAGAAATAGAGGTGAATGTATTACCATTTAAATCTATGTTTTTATATTAATGTTTGTAATTTGAAATAGCATGATTGGCTAATAAAGATTTATTTAATTCAATTCAATACACCATTGTATCAAATGTGTATGACAATTTAGATTTTTTGAACATACATTGTATAGACTTAAAAAATTATATGGTTCTCTTTTACAAAAATATGTTTTTTTTTCTAACATGCCAAAATAAAAGTTTTTTGTACCTCTAAGAAGGATTTTTCGAAATACATTCTTTAAAATAAATGGAAATTCTTGAGAAACCATATTTATTACACAATTACCAAAATAGTTTTTTACTCAGTTATGTAATACACCAGAATGTGCCCTTTGTACCTGTAAGGCAGGCCTTAGTAGGAATAGGTAGAGGAAATTTTTGTTATTAAGGTAACTAGGTAAATAAAAACAAGAAATTTATTTATTTAGTTATTCAACTAATAAACTGGCTTCTTAATGCCCAGGGTGCAGCACCTTAGAGGGCCCAATACAATGGGTTACACAAGTGGGTCCATACCTTTTTGGAGAGCCTGGCCTGATTATGTGCTAAGTTAAACCAATTCTACAGTACTTACTAAAAAATTTGTACACTTGCTGTCGGCAGCTCACATAGTGCACAATGATGACAAAGTTAGTGCTTAATTATATATCATCTATTAATGCTAAGCAGGCAGAAAAATGGAGGACCAATGTACCAAAATCAAGCATTATGTTTGTCCATGGTGCATTATGTTGTTATATACACCAGCCCTTGAGTTACAACAAAAAACAGACAGACTGATGAAAAAATTTTGACAGCACTTTTAAGGTTCACTCAGGACTGATAAGTACCAGGCAGGAACCCCTTGTAATGGCTTCATTGTGTGCCCCCTGACAAGGCATCGCACCAGGGTTTCAAGGAACCAGTCACTGTTTACCCAACTTTAGTTCCCTGTCAAAGATAAAGGGATACTCTAAAAGATGGGCAAATAACTATCTTTTATGGCTGTGAGTGGACATTTGTTTAAAAAAACACCAAATTGCTTGATTAAACAAAAAACACAACACACAACCAGAGATTAGGTTAGAAAAGAAAACAACAAACAGAAGGCACGGTCCGTAAAGAAACCGGTTGCGTAACTCGGTGTTTAGGCGGCCGGGCCGTGACGTCAGGGCTACGTCACAGTTTTGCAGTCAAACGCTGTTTATATCGAAATTTCGTCTTTTGCGAGGAAATTTTGTACATTTTGGGTCTTTTCGTCGTGTGTTTAAATACCTATTACGTTCTTACTATAAATATATTAAAAACTAACTAAAAGAACTGGTGAGTTTTTAAATATAATAAAAAATTTTAACAAACACAAATTTTCCTGTGTCGGTTGTTTTCTACCCATACAATGTGGGTCATACAAGGTTACAAGGGGAGCTGGGACATAGACCTTGGGGGGTATGGGTTTTCTCTCTATAATGCATCTGATATCTGCTACCAACACATAATTTTTAAGATAACTTTTTGATAGTTATCATCACAATCAGTATAGGCCAGGACAAAGATTATGAAATGAACTTTATATACACATAGAAAATTACTAATAGTTTAAAAAATACTCAATGTTGTTGGCTGTTTTTAAGGCGCCTGATGCTAAAAATAGTTCTTAAATGATGTACCTATTACACGGCATACCTACCTCTTCATGAAAAAAAATTAAACTTAAAAAAATAATAATTTAAAAATTTTGTAAAAATTGAGGAAAATAATATTGCTGTTAATTTATTTTAAATATTTGATTTATTTTCTCAAAGTTAAAAATAACGAAAATATTCCAAATTCAAAATTACGCTTAGACTACTTGCTACCAACTAAAATTAAAATATTTACGTAATTTTGAATTTAAAATTTCTTCGTTATTATTTTAAACTTTAGGCAAAATTTTTTTTCAAAAAAATTGTTTAGAATTAAAAGGCCTATCAGACAAAAATATACAATACAGGATATATAAATTTTTTTAAATGTTTTTTGAAAAACACCAAAAACCGATGCTCTATTTTTAAAAAATTTAAGTATCTTAAACAGCATTAAAAATTCTACTAGTTTGCCAATTTAAACTTTTTTCTATCTTTAATAATAAAAAAGTTAGCAATGGTGGACACTTAACTTGGAACACTCTGTATAACGCTCAAGCAGGAGGGAAGGAAAATTAGCCTTGCGTTACAGTCGATGTATTTTTTATGATATTTCTTGAAAATGCGTTTTGTAGGGGTGATCAAATATCCTGATTCTTTGCGTTATGTAATTTATGAATCTTCTCTTACTGCCTTATTGGCTTTTAGTCATTTTAACTTCCTTTTTTTTTTAATTTTTTTAAATAAATTTTACACAAAAAAATCTAGTTTTAGTTATTTCCTACCCACCAAAAAAAAAAAAACCAATATGTGGCTAGTTTGCTTTAGAGTTCGGCGTAAAAAATTTCATTAAATTGAACAAGAGAGTAGGAAAAGTATTTATAATCAAGTACTGAATCTGATATTTATAAAACTATTGGAATTTGTATCATAAATTTTTAAATGATTTAATTTTGTAATTAATTTTGGTATTTTTTCGGCTTTTAAATAGACCTATCTCTCTTTCTCTCATAATGTAACGTATAGGTCTTTCTTTATTGACCGTGGAACAGGCAAAATGCCGCGTCATTGGCTGGGAGTTACCACACAACCGGTTTCTTTACGAACCTTTTCAAAAAAATTGTTTAGAATTAAAAGGCCTATCAGACAAAAATATAAAATACAGGATATATAAATTTTTTTAAATGTTTTTTGAAAAACACCAAAAACCGATGCTCTATTTTAAAAAAATTTAAGTATCTTAAACAGCATTAAAAATTCTACTAGTTTGCCAATTTAAACTTTTTTCTATCTTTAATAATAAAAAAGTTAGCAATGGTGGACACTTAACTTGGAACACTCTGTATAACGCTCAAGCAGGAGGGAAGGAAAATTAGCCTTGCGTTACAGTCGATGTATTTTTTATGATATTTCTTGAAAATGCGTTTTGTAGGGGTGATCAAATATCCTGATTCTTTGCGTTATGTAATTTATGAATCTTCTCTTACTGCCTTATTGACTTTTAGTCATTTTAACTTCCTTTTTTTTAAATTTTTTTGAATAAATTTTACACAAAAAAATCTAGTTTTAGTTATTTCCTACCCACCAAAAAAAAACCAATATGTGGCTAGTTTGCTTAAGAGTTCGGCGTAAAAAATTTCATTAAATTGAACAAGAGAGTAGGAAAAGTATTTATAATCTAGTCCTGAATCTGATATTTATAAAACTATTGGAATTTGTATCATAAATTTTTAAATGATTTAATTTTGTAATAAATTTTGGTATTTTTTCGGCTTTTAAATAGACCTATCTCTCTTTCTCTCATAATGTAACGTATAGGTCTTTCTTTATTGACCGTGGAACAGGCAAAATGCCGTCATTGGCTGGGAGTTACCACACAACCGGTTTCTTTACGAACCTTGGATGAGGCATGACAATAAATCTCCTTTTTTCAACAGTCATAATCGCACTGATCTTCTGGCCAAGCATTTTTGGGGGCTGTTCAAAAGTTTTGTAATAAACAGCTTAAAATACAAAATTGCTAAATTGTTGCTTTTTCTAGCTAAATAATAGGAATAAGAGCTTAAAATTTATGTTATTTAGCTAGCTAAATTTTAGCATGCTTATTAGCAATTATCTAACTTTAAAAGAGCAAGTCCTGTATAATATTACATCAAAAGCCATTTCACCCATAAACACCTGCTATCAGAGAGGTTCTATAGCTAAAATAATTTCTAAACCACAACTAGCTGTTTTACAGCAAAAACTAAGCTCTGACAACACTTTCACAGCAAAGTTTTTGCTTTTAAACTATATTGTCCAGTTTGTGTTACTTGGGTAGTCAAAACTCTGATTAATTCTCTGCCAAGCGCAGTTTGTCCCATTAAAATCGATGGTATAGTTCAAAAGTTATAATGAAAAAAAATGTGCGGTTTTTTTTGGCCCGGTATATATGTATTGATTGATTTATAAGAATTCTAATTTATTTCAGCAGATTTGTTTTTGTAAAAAAATCACTGAATAGAGTTAAAAATATACTATTATAAATCAGTACATTTTGACGTAGCTAGATTAAAATTTAGCGCTTTTTTTACTCATCTGACTTTAACTACGTGGTAAAAAGGAGCACGGAGATAGCAATTCACAAATAGTATCAAGTCCCTATCCAAGTCCGTTAGTTAATTCACTTTTGCTCTGAGGTACCTGATGAAATATTTATTTATATTTTATATTTATGTTCCCAATAAGCTAGCTAACATTATTTATTATGCTAACATTTTTAAATATTTTTACAAAGATGCAAGGTAAATCGCTGGACCACATAGCAACAGCCGCCCCAAAATAAAAAATAAACCAAATTTAATTAATAAAATAGGCATAATGCAAGGTTGTCGCTTTGACGGGTGTTACAAGTGCGTGCAATTAAGATGACAATATACATTGGATGTCACAGAGTGATGAATATCAATTGGATCGATTCTTGAATATACTCGCGCCAATATACACGGAAATTTTGGCGTCAAAATTTTTTAAAAATTTTGCTGTATTCTTCATTAGACTCATGGTATGCTATGACATCCATTTAATTTAGGTACACCCGGGCCCTTCCCATCAGGACTGTACCAAAAACATGGAAAAACGTTGTGACATCCGAATTTGGATGTCACGGCGTCAAAGGATGTCTAAAATTTTTACGCCTGGATGTCACAACGATCAGCGGATATCTATATATATATATATATATATATATATATATATACCTGGGACAAATTATTAAATGAAAAAAGGAAAACAAAACGGCTGAAATCAAAAGACGAATAAGATTGGCTTAGGCGACATTCGGTAAATTAAGCTACATATTAAAAAATAAAAATATCCTTAGTACCTCAAAACGAAAGTGTATAACCAGTGTATCCTATGGATCCCAGATCTGGACACTTACAAAATCAAACGTAGATAAAGTAACAAACGCCCAAAGATCAATGGAAAGACTAATTTTGCATATAAAGCTTACCGATAGAAAAAGAAATAAATGGATAAGAAATAAAACAAAAGTAAGGGATGTCAGAACAGAATAGAAGTAGCAAAATTAAAATGAAAATTCGCTGGTAATATTCTCAGACAGAAAGTCGATCGATGGAACAAGTGTATTGTAAACTGGAGACCTCGAGAAAATAAAAGAAGTAGGGGAAGACCCAAAATGAGATGGACGGACGATTTGATGAGACATGCAGGAGCTAGATAGATGAACACGACGACAGACAGAGAAGAATGGAAGATATTGGGGGAGGCCTATGTCCAAAGATGGATAGAAATAGGCTAGATAGATAGAGCTTTAGAAAAGGAACTTAAGAAACTAAATCCTAAAAAAAGGGAGTTTAAGGGATCTTCAACAAAAATGAGGACATTAAGAAAAAAAGGGACCTCACTAAAAGCCCTGTAAGAGCTTATACTTCCGGTTGACATATAAAAAACAGTAATCTAATAGAAGATTATTATTTTACCATCTTAGAGAGAAATTATTGGGCGTAAAAGGTAAACATAAATGTGTCAGACGTAGTCGATTTCCTAAAAAAGTGTAAATTGCACTTCAATAGGGTGGGCTTGGCGTCAGGTCTTGTTTGGGTCGGTAATAATTTTGGTTTTGACACCTAACTCTTGTTTGTTATTGATTTATTTAGGATAAGATGATTGCTGATAAGTGCAGGTATCGGTATGAACACTTAACTTGAGGCCTAAAGCAAATTTTAAAATTATTGTTTCAACTAAAGTATGATAGAAAAAATCTAAAAAACTATTGGCATGGAATGGATTTGAAGTGGAACAACGTTGCCTGATTTTTAGTATCCGTTGGTGTTGCTTAGAGGCCCTGGATGCATTCGACGGATGTGTGTCACAACTATCAAAATCTATTGAGGGCCTCTAGTCTCGGCCTGCCCAGATGTATTCGTTTATTCCATCTAAACTACTAGTATGGATGTTTAAAAGTTGATACAAATTAATAGAACCATCATCTAATAATCTAATTTATCGCCTCCTAAGTTTTTTTTATCTTAAAGGGTTTACAATTAACAGTAAAAAAAGTAAAAAAGAAAACAGGGCGGTTATTATTCTTATCTTGCAAGACTGAAAAATTCTCGCATTGCAAAAGATCCTTGAATATCAAGATTTTGAAAGGGTGTTGATAAATATTATGTATTTAATAAGATTTTTTTAGAAACCTATACATATTTTTGATTTTATACCTTTCTAATCCATTAACACATTCCAAGTAAAGTCCACGCTATATCAGCATTGAAATCAGTTATTTTTAATTATCTCAAAAACGAAAGCTCCTACGAAGTCTCTAGTTGTAACACAAATTATTGAGAAGAATATGTTCTACTATTATTCCAAAACCCGCATATTGATGCGATGCTTCATTAAAAAAATAGCATTTTTTAAAATTTTAATTGCTAAAATACATGTTTAGCAATAATGGATTTTGACCAAAATCTAACCAGCTGTTACAGTGTATAGCTCTATTTTTCGTAAAAATCTCATGAAAATTGGTCCAGCGGATCTGGAGCTATCGTGAACCGAACAGGCACACATACGGACATCAAGACGAATTTGCAGAAATAGGTCCAGATACACCCAAATCTCAACAAACAAACTCCATCATAAACAACACCTTCTCAAGCCATGAATGCGCGGGTTAGGAAGGTAAAAATTGGATCTAAAATATATTTATATAACTTAGGCCTACCCCAATATCTTTCACTCTTCTCTGTCTGTCGCCGTGGTCATCCATCTACTTGCCTCATGTTTCTTGAATTCGTCCGCCAATCTCCTTATGGGGTTATCCCCTACTTTAATTTTCCCAAGATCTCCATTTTACAATACATTTGTTCCATTGACCGTCTTTCTGTCTGAATAAATGACTGGCAAATTTCCATTTTAATTTTACTACTTTTCCTCTAACAGCCCTTACTTTTGTTTTATTCTTATCCATTCATTCCTTTTTCTACCTGTTAGCTTTAGATGTAACATTTGTCTTTCCATTGATCTTTTGGTGTTTATTATCTTATCCATGTTTAATTTTGTAAGTTTTTAGGTCTGGCATCCAGAGGTAAATACAGGAAGGATACATTGGTTATACACTTTCGTTTTGAAGTGCTGAGAATATTTTTTATTTTTTAATATGTAACTTAATTTACCGAATGCTACCCAGACCAATCTCACTCGTCTCTTGGTTTCAGATGTTTGGTCTTCTTTTTTTAATTTAATAATTTGTGTCAGGTATATATTACATTTACTTACTTCGCTTTATTCTGATCGTGATCTTCATCTGTGTTTGTGTTGATTTTAGTTTTAGTGTAGTTCATACTCAAGCCAATATTTTTAACTGCTGTATCCAGTTCTTGCAGCATCAGTTCTTTTTGCCTATCTTTTATTAAGGCGATATCATTAGCATATCCTAGGTGGCTCAAGTATTGTCCGCGTACTTTGATGCCTATTTTTTCCCAATCTAAGTTTTCAAAAACATCGTCTAGGGCCTGGTCAAATAGTTTAGGGAATATTGTGTCACCCTGCTGACACCTCTTTTTATGCGGATTAGCTTGGTTCCTAGTGGATTTTGATTGATATATTGGCAATTAGGTCTGTGTATCTGTGATCTATTCGGCTATTAATTAAAGATGCTTTTACTGCCCAGCGCTCAATGCTATCAAAAGCTTGTTCAAAGTCTATAAACGCAATAAAAAGAGGAATGTTGTATTTACAAATTTTTAATTAAGTTGAATTTTTTTGCTTTTTTAAACAAGTAAATAAAAAATATTTTTTTTTGTTAAGGCTTACCCAATTTACCATTAATTTCCAGGCCAACAACCTTTTCAGAAAAATAATGTGAGGCTACTAAAAACCTTTTTGTCTAATTTGACCAAATAAACAGTCGTGTTTATGGTTACCTTTTTCAAATTTATATCTTTTTTTTCAACAGAAGAAAGAATTAAAAGAAAGAAGCGGTAGGTGTATAAGTATACCTACACCTACAAAACATGAATGGAATTAATGGATTCCTTTATTTTAGTAAGAGGTATAATTTCTATTTATTGAGGATTTCATAGATACTATAGTATGTTTAATACTTCTTTTATTTACACTGCCTTGATTTAAAAATGCAAATAGTTTGCATGCGAAGCATAGTCTATGAGTGACGCTGTACGGCTGAAGTGGAAAGTTCCTTCGAAATTCTGAATTTTAGAGAAAGTAGGCAGGGCCACGTTCTATCTATCTATTTAGCCTTCTAAAATCCATCTTTAAACATAGGCCCGCGTGGTTCTTCAAATCGTCCGCCTATCTCATTTTGGATATTTGGGCAAATTTCCATTATAATTTTGCTACTTCTTCTCTGACATTCTTTACTTTTGTTTTATTTCTTATCCATTCATTCCTTTTCAATTTTTCTGTTAGCTTTACATGTAAAATTTGTCTTTCCAATGATCTTTGGGCTTTTGGTACCTTATCCATGTTTGATTTTGTAAGTGTCCAGGTCTGGGATGCATAGGTGAGTACAGGAAGGATACATTGGTCACACACTTTTGTATTGAGGTACTGAGGATGTAGCTTAATTTACCGAATGCTACCCAGGCCAATCTTACTCATCTCTTGATTTCAGCTGTTTGGTTTTCTATTTTTAGTTTCATGATTTGCCCAGGAATATATATTCCTCTACTTGTTCTATTTTTTTTTGGTTTATTTTGATCGTAATACCTTCATCTGTGTTTGTTATGATTTTAGTTTTATTGTAGTTCATACTTAAGCCTATATTTTTAGCTGCTGTATCCAGTTCTTCCAGCATTTTTATCAGTTCTTTTTTCTTGTCTGTTATGAAGGCCATATCATCAGCATAGCATATCTTAGGTGGTTCAAGTATTGTTCGCTTACTTTGATGCCTATTCCTTCCCAATCTAAGCTTTTAAAAACATTTTCTAGAGCCTGGTTAAATAGTTTAAGGGGATACTGTGTCACCCTGTTGCTTCGCGATATATATTGGCAATTAAGTGTGTATATATGTGACCTATTCGGCTATGAATTAAATATTTTACTGCCCACTGCTCAATGCTGTCGAAAGCTTTTTCAAAGTCTATAATACCGTGTTATAAGACCGTGTTAAGACAAAACAATACCCTAGCCACATTTTCTTTTATCAACACTAAAAAGGTCAGAGCTAGCAGTGGCATAATGCACGATGTGTATTTAACTATATTTTTTTCACATTTTGGATAGTTTTTCAATACAAATTTTGCCAGCCACCATCAAACTGTTTTGATCCTGAAAGTACTATTGAAATAAATCCAGTTCACCAATAATAACAGGCCATAAGTCGCAGCGGCGTAGCGTGCCCGAAAGGGCGGGGGGGGCGACAGCTAAAAAGGGCGCCTCTGAACACTGATGAAAAATCTTACGGCAAAAAAAAAACCAAAAGGTCAAAAAGGCGCCTCTCACAAATCTTGCGACCAAAAAAAAAAAAAAAAGGTCATCATATGTCAGGGGGCGGCCGATCAGTCACAAGGGCGCCTCTGACGAAATCTTGCAACTAAAAATAAAATTAAAAAAAAAAGGTCATCATGTATGAGGGGGCGGCCGATACGACACAAGGGCGCCTCTCCCACCTATGAGGCGCCACTACCCTCGGGGCGGGGGGGGGGGCGACGAACCCCCCGCGCCCCCTCCACGCTACGCCGCTGATAAGTCGGTAAAAGAACGTGCAAACTATTTGCATTTTGAAATGGGTATACTGTACCTAGATGATGATGATAATTTTTTCTTGTTTTTTTTTTTAATAAGATTAAGAATAAGTGTGTCAAGTTAAGTATCCTCCATTGCTAAGTTTTTTATTAATAAAGGTAGAAAAAAGTTTAAGATACTTCAATCAACAAAAAAATAGAGCATCGCTTTTTGGAGTTTTCGAGTTTTTTAAGACATTAAAAAAAATTATTAAACAACCTGTATTTTATAATTTTTTCTGATAGGTCTTTCAATTTTAAACAAAAATTCTTTTTGATTTTTTTTCCTAAACTTAAAAATAACGAAGATAGTTTAAATTCAAAATTACGTATTGAAATAATATTTGGTAGAAAGAAATAATTTTTAATTTGGAATATCTTCGTTATTTTGAACTTCAAAAAATTAAGACAATTTTTGTTTGGAATTAAAAGACCACCTACAGGGTGTTAAATTAAAATTTGTTTTATGTTTTTTGAAAAAATTCGAAATTTTAAAAATGATTTAAGCACCTTAAAGAGTGTCAAAAATTCTACTACTTTTTCATATCTTTAATAATAACAAAGTTAGTAATGGTGGACATTTAACTTGGATCACCCAGTATATCTAGACTCAAACATACATTTCTCAGAACTGCAATCAGTTTAACTCCATCATAAACATCGCTGTATTTTTCTAACCTTACCACTTTAGTAGACAAGACGCTAACCCTACCAAGTCCACTTTCAATCCCTGACTTCGCATGCGCAGATCTACCAATATTATTTACTTCATGTATTAGAATAGATGAATACAGGGTGATTTTCACTTTCACTTGAATGATTCTAACCACATGAAAATAGAAAGTTTGAAAAACCTAACCTAACGAAACCTAATCAAATCTAACCGAACCGAACCAAAGCAAAATGAACCAATAAATTTTTTCAACTTTCCTGACTTCCTGCCCGGGATCCTGCCCGGGTTCCTATAGGATATGAATCCAAACCGAACCGAACCAAACCGAACCTAACTAAACTGAACCAAACCTAACCTAACCAAACTAAACTACAACACTGCTAATTAGGTTTAGTGGGTATGGTTAGGTTTGGATAGGTTCGGTTCGGCACGGTCCGGTTCGGAATCACATCCTCTGGGATCCCGGGTAGGAAGTCAGGAAAGTTTTTTTTTTACAAAAAATATTGATTTGGTTTGCTTTGGTTCGGTTCGGTTAGATTTGATTAGGTTTCGTTAGGTTAGGTTTTTGAAACTTTCTATTTTCATGTGGTTAGAATCATTCAAGTGAAAGTCACCCTGTACATCTATTCTAATACATGAGGTAAATAATATTGGTAGATCTGCGCATGCGAAGTCAGGGATTGAAAGTGGACTTGGTAGGGCTAGCGTCTTGTAGTTATCACTAGATGTACATAATATGTAGTGTAAGGGCATGTAAGAAGGTATGTTTTTTAAGCCACAGCTATAAATTTGCATGGATTAGTTTCGGATTTAAACCACTTACGGAGTCTTTCTCCTATTAAAGTAGCGCACCTACTAACTTTTATTAAAATCGGATAGATTAGTTAGGGGTAAACCGTTTCAAAATTTTAAATGGTCGCTATTTTATTCCGCCATGTTGAATCTTTTTAAACACTAACGGAATTACTTATATTACTTATAATAGCCATTTTAATTTTGGTGGCAAATTTATATTATTTATGTTTGTAGGTTATGTTGTTGTTTAAACATGTAAATATCTAACGTTGCCAAGTGTGTTAATCCTATATCCACGGCTCCGGAGCCAAATAGCGATATACAAAATAGCAGGCGCAAATCTACGGGAGGGGAACCGGGAAAATTTCCCCCCTAAATCTCATACTATATTTAGTTTTTACACACAGAATAAGCCTCCTGGTCACTGTGCAAAATAGTTTTATGCAATATGTATTATGATATTCCCCCCCCCCCCCAAATAAAGTTCCTGTATCCGCCCCATGAAAATAGCGGGTAATAAAATAGCGGTATCGAAATAGCGACAATTAAAATGCGATGTGCCAAAATAGCGATTGAAACAAACTAGCGATGTAACAAAATAGCGACTATCAAAATGCGATGTAACAAATAGCGACAAGCATATTTAAAAAAAAAATACTTTGGTGACTTTTTCTCGGGATCCTAGAAGGAGTGAATCCGAACCGAACCGAATTCGGTTCGGTTCGTATTCACACCCTCCAGGATGCCGCGAAAGAAGTCAGGAAGGTTTTCTTTTTAAAAAATATGCGGGTTCGGTTCAGTTTGGATTTACACCCTCTAGGATCCCCGGAAAGAAGTCATGCGCTATTTTCTATTTTGATCCATCGCTATTTTGATTTTCCTTATTTTGATAGTCGCTATTTTGATAAATCAATTTTGTTACAAACGCTGTTTTGTTACATCGCTATTTTGATAGTCGCTTTTTCATTACATCGCTATTTTGATAGTCGCTATTTCATGACACCATTTTGTACAACGCTATTTTGTACATCGCTATTTCGTTTCAGGGCCTCTGTCTACATGATCAGTACAAAAAGTTATGTTAAAACAAAACGTTAAGACATATAAAGACAACCACTATGTAGTTTAAGTTATTAGCAAAATATTTTTTTCTAAAAAATTGACTAAAAACGTACTATTTTGAATAAATACTAAATAAAGCATGTTCACGTAAAGTTTAATAAATAAGAAATACTCTGCCAATATATGGGCACCAAAGCTCACACTAGGTACTATAGATATAGTGTACGTGTGAGCGAATATAACTTAAAACTAAAACATATTTTATTTAACTCCAGATTCAAGTACCTTTCGTTTGATATCACACAAGCCATGTTTTGACTTAAACTCTAATTTTTGAAATCTACCCCCACCCTTTTTTTAAAACTAAAATGTATTTTGTTTAACTCCTGACTCAATTAATTAGCTTTCGTTTGATATCACAGACGCCATATTTTCACTGAAACTCTAATTTTTGAAATTTACCCCCACCCTTTTTACTTAAAAAAACTAAAATATATTTTGTTTAACTCCAGGCTCAATTACCTTTCGTTTGATATCACACACGCCATATTTTCACATAAACTCTAATTTTTTAAATCTACCCCCACCCTTTTATTTGGCTTGCGTTCGGTGGATTTTCTTCATTTTTAAATGGGACCATCACAACCCAAAACCCAGCCTAGGTACCAAATTTCATTCAAATCGAGCAAGCGGTTTTTGAGTTATACGCGTTGGTCGTTACAGACAGACATACAGACAGACAGACAGACAGACGGCGGGACAAAAAAGTTTCAAAATCATCTGAAACGCAAAGATATATAAAAAATTTTGAATTCGGAACAACTTTTTTTTTCTCGAAAAAATTAGGATCACCATAGCTCACACTACTTCAGTATAGTAGTAGTGTGAGCTAAAAAATACTCTGCCAATATATGGGCCCCTAAGCTCACACTAGGTACTATAGTTATAGTGTACGTGTGAGCTAATATAACTAAAAGCTGAAATATATTTCATTCAACTCCAGACCAAATTACCTTTCGTTTGATAGCACACAAGCCATGTTTTAAATTAAACTCAAATTTTTGAAATCAACCCCCACCCTTAAAAAAACAAGAACTAAAATGTATTTTGTTTAACTCCGGACTCAATTACCTTTCGTTTGATATCACACATGCCATATTTTCACGTAAAATCTCATTTTTGAAATCTACCCCCACCCGTTTAATAAAAAAAACTAAAATATATTTTCTTTAACTCTAGACTCAATTACCTTTCGTTTGATATCACACACGCCATATTTTTACATAAACTCTAATTTTTGAAATCTACCCCCACCCTTTTATTTGGCTTGTGTTAAGTGGATTTTGTTCATTTTTAAATGGGACCATCTCGACCCAAGACCCAGCGTAGGTACCAAATTTCATTGAAATCGGCCAAGCCGTTTTTGAGTTATGCGCGTTGGTCGTTACAGACAGACAGACATACAGACAGACAGACAGACAGACAGACAGACAGACAGACAGACAGACAGACAGACAGACAGACAGACAGACAGACAGACAGACAGACAGACAGACAGACAGACAGACAGACAGACAGACAGACAGACAGACAGACAGACAGACAGACAGACAGACAGACAGACAGACAGACAGACAGACAGACAGACAGACAGACAGACAGACAGACAGACAGACAGACAGACAGACAGACAGACAGACAGACAGACAGACAGACAGACAGACAGACAGACAGACAGACAGACAGACAGACAGACAGACAGACAGACAGACAGACAGACAGACAGACAGACAGACAGACAGACAGACAGACAGACAGACAGACAGACAGACAGACAGACAGACAGACAGACAGACAGACAGACAGACAGACAGACAGACAGACAGACAGACAGACAGACAGACAGACAGACAGACAGACAGACAGACAGACAGACAGACAGACAGACAGACAGACAGACAGACAGACAGACAGACAGACAGACAGACAGACAGACAGACAGACAGACAGACAGACAGACAGACAGACAGACAGACAGACAGACAGACAGACAGACAGACAGACAGACAGACAGACAGACAGACAGACAGACAGACAGAGAGACAGACAGACAGACAGACAGACAGACAGACAGACAGACAGACAGACAGACAGACAGACAGACAGACAGACAGACAGACGGCGCAACAAAAAAGTTTCAAAATCATCTGAAACGCAAAGATATATAAAAATTTTTGAAACTTTTTTTTTCTCGAAAAAATTAGCATCACCATAGCTCACATTATTCCCTATACCCAAGATTACAAGTAGAAAAATATTGCATTGGCTTAAAACCACTTTTTAAATAAAAAATCCAAATCTCCCATATTTTGGGCATAAAAATATAAAAATAACTTAATTTTGAGCAACCAAAACATTTATTTCAACAAGTTTTGCAATATGTGCATTATTCAGGTAGATATATCATTTGTTTAAGTAAATATAAATCTATGTAAATTTTACTTGGTTCACCATAATTTTGATTTGGAATGTTCAACATCTGAGTCATATATCTCGCGAAGAAGATCCACCCTTTTTTCGTTACAACCTAAAAGCAGTACCAAATTCTTAATTAACTTCATTCATGGTACCACAAATAGCGCTCAGCGCAGATGCAAAAGACCTTAAAAACTTCAAAGAATATATTTCAACAAATTTCGTCATGTGTTTTAAACTCAGATAGGTAAGTATCACGGTCTGTAAATAAACTGGTTGTCTTTTAACTCCCAGCCAATAAGAACTCGGCAGCCTATGACGCGGCAAGATGCCTGCTCCACGATCAATAAAGAGAGACCTATACGTTATATTATGAGAGAAATAAACATAGATGCCGTAAAAATACCAACATTTATTAAAAAATCAAATAATTTAAAAATTTATGATAAAAATTCCAACAGTTTTATAAATATCAGATTCAGGACACGATTATAAATACTTTTCGTAAGTTAATTTGACACTTGTTCATATTAATTTAACTTTTTTCGCCGAACACGGCAATTTTGATTTTTTTTGTGGATAGGAGGTAATAAAAATGAGTTGTTTTTTTTTTTAGATATTTTATCAAAAAAATTAAAAGAAAGGAAATTGAAATGACTTTAAGTCAATGGTAGTGAGGGAACATTCATAAATTACATAACACAAGGATTTTTGACCCCCCTTCTTAACGCATTTCAAGAAAAATTATAATATAACTATATTGACTGTAACGCTAATATTCCTTTCCTCCTACTTAAGCATTATACAGGGTGTTCCAAGTTGAGTGTCCACCATTGCTAACTTTTTTATTATTAAAGATAGAAAAAGTTTAAATTGGCAAATTAGTAGAATTTTTTATGCTCTTTAAGATGCTCAAATAAAAAAATCGAACATTGTGTTTTCGAGTTTTCTCAAAAAATAAAAATATAATTTTAAAAACTTCTACCAGTTTGCCAATTTAAATTTTTTTCTGTTTTTAATAATAACAAAGTTAGCAATATGGTGGACTTTTAACTTGGAACACGGTGGACTTTTAACTCGGAACACCCAGTATATAATTTAAGAATGGTCCTCATCAGTTTTGTTTTTAAATCATATTGCAAGTAACAAAAAACTAAACCTATTTAATTATAGAATAGTTACAAAATAATTTTCTTTAACTTATTTACTGTTTTTCGACCCTCATCAGTACCTGTATCATCAAGCTTTTGTTTCATTGTGGATTAATTTTGCTATTTGGTATTTATAAATTTGATTCTTATACCTAATACAAATCAATTTACCAATTTATATGGAATAGAAACTTTTTCAAATATAAATTTAGTGATCGCTTCACAAAATTTGTTATAACAAATTTAAAATTGGCACCATGCAATTTTATGAACCATTGTCCATTTTGTTAACATCTTCTTTTCATGATGGTGAAGGCTTAGTGGCACCCAAGATGGCATGGCATATGAATGCATGTTGATTTTTTCATTATTTTATGTATAGCAACCAAGTTCAGGAAACTCATTGTGATGCTTTCGTGCTAAAATCCTGCAATATAAAGTAAACCATCTTTTTCTAAAATTTCTTTTAGTTAGTCCTTAATACCCTGTTTCCACCAATGCATGCCCACCCCGATTAAAAAAACGCATCAGGTGACGCTGCATTTAAAACCGATGCAAATCCATGGCCTATCAAGTGCGTTTTTTGAATCGGGGTGGGCATGCATTGGTGGAAACTGGGTATAATACATTTATAGCAAGCACGGAACAGGTATAAACACTACGTACAAGACGACAAGACCCAAAATGTACAAAGTTTCCTGGCAAAAGACGAAATTACGCTATAAACAGCGTTTGACTGCTGATTGCTAGGAAAACTGTGACGTAGCTCTGACGTCACGACCGTCATGACACCGAGTTACCAGACAACCGGTTTATCTAAGGACCGTGGGTAAGTATATAATTTGTCAGTTATGTAAACCTATGTAAATTTCACTTGGTCCACCATAATTTTGACTTGGAATTTTCAACATCTGTCATATCTCTTGCTAAGAAGATCCACCCTTTTTTCGGTACAATCGAAAGACAGTAACAAATTCCTAATTAACTCCATTCAAGGTACCATTAAATGCGCTCAGTACAGACGCAAGACCTTACACATTTCAAAGAATATATTTCAACAAATGTTGCAATGTGTTTTATACTCAGGTAGGTAAGTATATCATTTGTCAGTTATGTAAACCTATGTAAATTTCACTTGGTCCACCATAATTTTGACTTGGAATTTTTAACATCTTTGATATCTCTTGCTAAGAAGATCCACCCTTTTTTCGGTACAACCGAAAAACAGTAACAAATTCCTAATTAACTCCATTCAAGGTACCATTTAATGCGCTCAGCACAGACGCAAGAGCTTACACATTTCCAGTGGCGTATATAGAAAAAAGTTTCGGGGGGGGGGGGGGGCGAGACAGTTTCGGGGAGGCCAAGACCTCTTTGTTTGTATTCATGAAATATGTAGAAAATGTCAAAAAAAAAATGTACGCCACTGCACATTTCAAAGAATATATTTCAACAAATTTTGCAATGTGTTTTATACTCAGGTAGGTACCTATATAATTTGTCTAAGTATTTATAAACCTATGTAAATTTTACTTGGTTCATCATATTTTGACTTGGAATTTTCCACATCTGAGCCATATATCTCGCGAAGAATATTCACCCTTTTCTCGGTACAACCGAAAAGCAGTACTAAATTCCTTCCACAAATAGCGCTCAGCGCAGATGCAAGACCTGTGTGTGTATGTGTTTTATACTCAGGTAGGTACCCAAGTAACATTTCTTTATTTATAGCAGAAGCTTGATTGCCAGCGCCTTTCCTTAAAACCATTACTTTCAATGTTTGGTCGCTAGCACGTTCCCATTACCCTTATATACCCCTTAGACCTCCTAAATGGGACTCCCAAATTGGTGGTGGCAACCTATGTATTAAACTTACTATAAAACCATAAGAAATAAATTCCAGTTTCGCCCTCTAGCGGTTCTACCAGTATAGAACCTTTTAGAGCCTAAAGCTATTATGCCAGGTTCTAAAAGCAACTCAGAAACGTCCTCTATCCTATTATAAAACTAGATTTGGTAATTTGGTATCCTGGCGATTCTGTTGAATACCATAATACCTTTAGAGTAAAGAAGTTTTCCTATAAAAGCTATGGCGATATTTTAGATTCACAATGGCTATATAAAATAATTTAGGTCACAAAATTTTATTACATAAAAATATACCGAGTTTGTCGTTTTGTTGATGATCAAATTGCCTGCCAGATTTATTTTTCTGATAAAATCGTATCTGAAAAGCTCTCAAAACATGCGCGCCATCTCAAGAATGCTTTTTAATAGTTTTTTGAGAACAAAATAACAAATATTTAAAATAAAAAAAAATCATTTACACTCTTCACCATTAAAAAAGTCTGTTTGGTTTACATAAATCAAAATTAAAGTAAAATTATTGTTAAAAAACACTGCTAAAACGACTAGATAAATATTTTCTTTTTACAATGTTTTTTAAATAAATTGATATACGCCAATATAGTTTTATAGTGATCACTTGGTTTTATTTGTTACTGTATCGCAACAAACAATGTAAACATAGTCAACATAACCTAACTTAAATTTTTTGTATTTGTTTTTAAAGTGTTTAAAAGCGTATAATTCAACACAACAAATGTTTTTTATCGTGCAATTTTGACACAATCGAGAGGGCCAGTGCAATGATATTCATTGTGCCTGCAGGTTGGAGGGCAACCTCTTATATTGGCCGTCTAAACAGGCCTTATCTAGGCTTGGGTGTCCTACCCAGGAGGACGGAAACTCAACAATTATTAATTATTGGGCTTTAATTAATCAATCTTGCAATAGGTAGGTATTAACCTGTACCTAGGTATATCTATTATTTTTACAAGAAATACCTAAAAAAATAAAACATGAAAGTATTTACATACTTCTGTTAGAACCCTTAAGGAAACAAGGTTTTATATGGCAGCCTATTTAAATAATATGTAATATACAGCTATGGGTAACTATAAATACAAAAGAATTAAGATATCTAATCATATTTACTTTTAAACTACTGGTAACTATAAAAACAAAAGGATATAAGATAACCTTTTAGCTCTATTATAAAACACTTTTGTGATGATCTAAAGTAATAAAAAAAACTAAATGACCAAAGTTTATATTTATTTCTTGTTAAAAACTTTAGGTAACATGGTTTTATAAGACCATCTTTATAAATCAGAAATCAATAAAACCAAAAGTATTTAAAAGGAACAGAAGAAATATCAGTTTTATTATACTCCCTTTATAAATCACTTTTTGGTTGCATAACACCCCTTTAGGTAATTGGCAATATAAATTACCTTTATGTAGCCAAATTGATCGTAAAACCCATAACAGCACCCTCTAAATAACCTAGGAACCAAATTAATAGAACCTTGAGTGGTAATAATGTTACTTGGGTAAGTATATCATTTGTCTAAGTTATGTAAACCTATGTAAATTTTATTTGGTCCACCATAATTTTGACTTGGAATTTTCCACATCTGTCATATCTCTTACTAAGAAGCTTCACCCTTTTTTCAGTACAACCGAAAAACAGTAACAAATTCCAAATTAACTCTATTCAAGGTACCATTAAATGCGCTCAGCACAGACGTAAGACCTTACACATTTCAACGAATATATTTCAAAAAATTTTGCAATGTGTTTTATACTCAGGCAGGTACCTATATAATTTGTCTAAGTAAATATAAACCTATGTAAATTTTACTGGGTTCACCATAAATTTGATTTGGAATTTTCCACATCTGAGTCATATATCTCGCGAAGAAGATCCACCCTTTTTTCGGTACAACCGAAAAGCAGTACCAAATTCCTAATTAACTCCATTCAAGGTACCACAAATAGTGCTCAGCGCAGATGCAAGACCTTAAAAACTTCAAAGAAAATATTTCAACTAATTTCGTAATGTGTTTTATACTCAGGTAGGTAAGTATATCATTTGTCAGTTATGTAAACCTATGTAAATTTTGCTTGGTCCACCATAATTTTGACTTGGAATTTTCCACATCTGTCATATCTCTTGCTAAGAAGATCCACCTTTTTTCGGTACAACCAAAAAACAGTACCAAATTCCTATTTAACTCCATTTAAGGTACCATTCAATGCGCTCATCACAAATGCAAGACCTTACACATGTCAAGGAATATATTTCAAGAAATTTCGCAATGTGTTTTATACTTATATTATAGGTAGGTATCTATATAATTTGTCTAAGTAAATATAAACCTATGTAAATTTGGATATGGATTTGGAATTTTCACCATCTGAGTCATATATCTCGCGAAGAAGTTCCACCCTTTTTTCGGTACAACCGAAAAGCAGTACCAAATTCCTAATTAACTCCATTCAAGGTACCACCAATAGCGCTCAGCGCAGATGCAACACCTCCGCGTAACACGGTAAAAAACTGCCTGCTTTTAAAAACTTAATCAACTGTGCTTCAGAGCGGTTCTTTCTGGTACCTTAGCGAGTGGTACCTTATGGTCGAGAATCGCGTACCGCGACGGTAGCTTCCTGAATTTGCTGCCGCAGAATCGTCGACCTTAAAGTCCCCGAAGTTAAAGCCTTCTGCGCACCGGTAGGCCGTACCATTTCTGGGCCAGGCGAGAGGTGTGCGGGTTGCGGCAGTACCATGCCGAACAGACTACTTGATCTCAACCATTGAGCTACCATCAGCAGTTTGGTACAGAAGCATTTTGAATAGTCAGACGACCAGAAGTGCACTTCTAGTTTTTCAGAGCATCTCATAGGGTTTAGTCCTAATATACGGTGGTACTTTGACAGTCAAAAGTTTTTTTTTGGTACTCCATCAAGTGAAATTTTACAAGACACTTAGGTAAGTGATTTTTTGATTACTTTTAAACTAAAGTTTTATTATTATGTGTCTCATTGTACTTGAAAATAACTACCTATTTAAACAATATTTTATTTATTAACTTAATATTTACAATTAATAATTGATGTCCTATGTAAATTATTGTTTCAAAATCATGCGAATAATTACCATTATTTTTTGCGGTTTCTACTACATGTACCTACTGACATTACCATTGCTATGATTTGAATAAAAATGTTACTTAAAAAAAATTTATTTATGTATATTTTATATTTTATTGTTTTGCGGTTTTTTTAAATTTAAATAAAAATATGCAGGTGGTTATATAAAATTTTATTTTACGGGTGTTTTGCGCTGTAGATATAGGTTTAAATTGTAAACATTTATTAATGAAATAGCGTTTTGGATAGTGACGGTGATTGCATTTTTTTTCAAACAAAAAAATACCTTACTTATTTATTTTCAAAGGGATAATTATTTATAAAAATACAAAAAACCTAATTTATTCTCTTGATTTCACCTATAAGTAATAGCGAAAAACTAGGAGGGCTGTAATATTTTATTGAATTTAATCGATTGAAAATGAACCTTTGAAAAAACCTAACCTATCTTAACCTATATTCAGCAAAATAATGCTAAATTACAAGCTACAAGGTAAGTGAAGACAATATGCGCATTGTTAGCAATATCGCCAGGGGTTAACTTTCGGTAATTTTATAAAAAATGGCAGCACCACGCACGTTTCTTTTTCTATTACCCTACTGTTAAATATAATAATTCAGTTCAGCATTTCGGCCATTTGCAAATGCCAATCGGTTACGGTGGCTTAAAATTGGTTTTTGTAGACTCCAGCGCCGTTTTAAAGTGACGTTTATAAGATGTAATGTTGTGACATAAATGTTTTAATAAATTGCAATATCTTTTGCTTTACACATATGTTTATTAAAGGTTACATTATATTTAAACACAATCGATTAGGCCTTAGAAAACAATAAAACCTAACCTAATTTTTCCTCATATGTAACAATAAGGCCTTCATGTGAAGTTGGCAATATGCCCTTGTCTTTTTTCTAATTTTCTGTTTAAAACATTAATGTTTAAATTATGTAAATACGTTATTCTTTATTAGTTTTTACCAGAGTAATAAATATTTTCTTTGTTAAGGATTTCTGACTTTTTTGTATGGCCATATTACCAACAACGTGTTGGCAAATGGCCATTTACACTCTTTTTCGAATATTAATTTAAACATTTTTGAACCAAATAATTGAAAAAAAACGACCATAATTTTAGTAGGGTCTATAGAAGTTAAACATTATCGTGGAATATTTTTTGTTTCGTATTTTTTTTTAAATAATTGCTTAGGATGCGCGTATTTTATACACCTACCTTATTTTCCAATAAATGATTTGGTAGATAATGAGAAAAATAATGATTGCTCTTTACAATCATTTAAAGTTTCGTCACTAGAGGAGAGCCTTATTAGTTTATTTTCGAGTCGTCGAATAATAATGACGCCCTAAATTGAACGGACCAAATATATTCTTCTTATTTTCTTCATCTTTATCATTTTATTGGCTACCACTCTTACACCTGTTCTTCGTTCTTCTTTCTGTCTGTGGCTTTAAGCAGTAACGGCTACCAAGTTACGCTTTAAGCCTAAAGCGAGAGTGTTTAGAAGCATAATAATGAAGCAAGGAAGAAAGGACAAAAAAGGTGATGTTGGTATTGAAAAGAACCAGTAAAAGGGGGAGTATTAGGAAACACTAAAATTAATTGATAAAATGATTATTGGTATACATTTTATATAAACTCCCTTTCTTCTATACTTTAAATTAATCGGCAGATCAAATAATATTTTTTTAAACAAAAAGATAGTGATTCTTAATGTGTCAAATGATTTTTAGAAAAAATATTTATTAAAACTGTACATATTACGCTCCCTATTATAAAATTTTTCTCTTTTTTTTTTAAAGTAAAATTCTGATATCATTTTTCGTAAAAAAAGATTTATTTATCACCTAGTAAAAGCATTATTTTTAAACTTAAATTACCTTATTTTGATCGATTAATGTAAAAAAATTGGCCTTGTTGTGTATCGACGCCGACGCAATGGCAGTGCAACAAGTTTTGCGTTTTTAAGGAATACCTACCTATCTTTAAAACTAAATTATTGATAATATCAATAGGAACAACAATTTTTTACAAATTGTAGCATTAATATTACCGAACGCTCAACTGTTTTTGAAGACAATTGATGACGACGCGTCTTTTATCTATTCTTGTACTCTTTAACAAAATGAGAATTCGTTTTATATTTCAAAATTTTAATATAAAAATATGTTATAAAGAATTTATAATACTAGCTTTTACATTAAATTTCCTTCCAATTTCAAGTCTTGGAAGGCATTATTGCAGCGGCGTAGCGTGGGGGGGGCGCGGGGGGGGGGCGCGGGGGGTTCGTCGCCCCCCCCGCCCCGAGGGTAGTGGCGCCCCATAGGTGGGAGAGGCGCCTTTTTTTTTTTTTTTTTTAGTTGCAAGATTTCGTCAGACGCGCCCTTGTGACTTATCGGCTGCCCCCTGATATATGATGACCTTTTTTTTTTTTGGAGACGGTTCAAATTTCTACGGCGCGGTTCTTTTTTTGAGAGGCGCCTTTTTGACCTTTTGGTTTTTTTTTTGCCGTAAGATTTTTCATCAGTTTTCAGAGGCGCCCTTTTTAGCTGTCGCCCCCCCCCCCCCCCCCGCCCTTTCGGGCACGCTACGCCGCTGCATTATTGTTCTTCTTTAATTTAATCTTTGGTTTAAAAAAAAAATCACAAAACCGATTTTTTTTTGCAAATTTTATTCGCTTATCATTTTTGTATACCTTTCTACGCCATGGTTTTAAGCTCTTTATTTTCTAAGTGGACATTATATTTATGATTTATTAAGAGTTTATTTACAATAGATGGAGAGCATTACTGGAAAAGGAGCCAAGCGCCATTATTTATATTTTGGAAAAATCAGAGTTAAAGTTAAGAAATAATTGTAAATCGTTTAAAAGAGAATCAAATGATGTTTTGATATACTCTGAATAGAGTACTCCTAATTATTCATACCCTTAAAAATGTTGGCAGAATTTTGTTTTTTTTTATTGAAGGCGCTTGGCACTTATAATGCAAAATTTAGGTTTTGGCGCTTGGCACCTTTTCCAGTAACGCTATCCAGATATGGATTAATATTACCTCAAAATTCAAAATTATAATGTAAAACACATTTCACAGCCTCTATATGTATATTCGCAAACATTTCTCATTATACAACCACATAGAGTGTGGTAAAATACAACATTCTTCTGCTGCATACCTTTACCCGTTTCACCAGCTCGCAGACTATGGGTTCCATGCACGGTACCATCATTGCGTAATACCGGTAGTCTATCGTCGTTGGGTTCAGCTCCGCTCTATCTTCCTTTCCTTTCTTTCGTATCTTTTGTTTTGTCCATAAGGCTATAGTTTATTGGTTGATCTTGTTCACGTTCTTTACTATTTAGATTACCTGTATAATAACTACCTACTCCTAGAGTCTATCAAAACCACACTCTTTTTCAGCAAATAAAAAACAATTAAACGCCATCGCAGTGAAAGTTATGTTTTGGTTAGTTTTCTTATAAATAAATTCAAATGTAATCTGGGGGCACGGCAGTGCCCCGCCAAGTTCGCGCGGAAACTGCTGTACCATCTTTTCTTGAAACATTTCGGCCCATATTTGACCTATCTAAAACACTATTTTCGAATGAGTTACAAAACTTAAACGTTGCACAGTCGTAGATCTTTATAGGGATACAATCCCTTCAAGTTTCACGGACTTCCATAAAGTAGTTACGAAATTTAAAAAAATGTCGAAATTGCCACTCACTCACTCACTCACCTACTCACTCATGTATAGATCATCAAAATTCTAGTGTACTTCCAGACATGCTACAAAGCTGAAATTAGGCAGACTGATGTAAATTACGACCAAACTCTTGGAAAAAAAACCTCAAAATTCCAATTTACTCCCCTCCCCTATACATGTAAAGTTATGCAAAAGTAACATTGCCCACTTTCAGAAACGCTAGAGAGCTGAGCTTTGGCGTACTGATAGAAACTATGATAAAACTACAGGAAAAAATTTAAAAACCCCTAAAAATTAATTTACTTCCCTCCCCTATTAATGTAAAATTATGTAACTGTAACTTTGCCAGAAATGCTAGAGAGCTGAGCTTTGGAAGGTCAATGGGAACTATAATAAAACTATAGAAAAAAATGTTGAAATCCCAAAATTTTAATTTAATCTCCGCCCCTATATATGTAAAGTTATGCAAATGTAACTTTGCCAACTCCCAGAAACGCTAGTGAGCTGAGCTTTGGAAGGCCGATGTGAACTATCATAAAACTATAGAAAAAAATTAAAATACCCCAAAATTTTAATTTACTTTCCTCTCCCAGAAACGCTAGAGACCTGAGCTTTGAAAGACCGAGAGGGACCAAAAAGACCAACATTTTAATTTATTTCCCTCTCCTATAAATCTAAAGTTATCTAAGTGTAACATTGCTTACTTCCAGAAACGCTGGAGAGCTAAGCTTTGGAAGGCTGATAGGAACTATGATAAAACCATAGGAAAGAATATTCCACATATTTTACTACTTTGAAACTTAAATATTATGCAAATCCTTTAAAAAAAGAGTGACAAAAACATTTCATGCAAAAAAGTCAAGTACGCGAAAATGGTATTCCGTAAAAAGGATTGAGATAAAAGTAACGCCAAGTCCTCCAATAGAAATTTCAAAATGAAAGGTTCTTACTATTTTGCTATTATTAACTTGGCTATTACGGCTTTAACTAACTCTTAGGTACAGTGCTAAACTGAACACAAAGAGTAATAGCAAAGCTTAGAAAAATATTTCCAAACCAGTAGAACTCTTTTTGAAATCTGTGTTGGAGGACCTGGCGTTACTTTTATCTGTCAATCCTTTTTACGGAATACCATTTTCGCTTACTTGGCTTCTTTTACATGAAACGTTTTTGTTATGATTTTATTATTAGTTCAAAGTACACTTCGCTTCACATTTGACTTCATTTTGGCAGCTGTCACTAATTCCCTTTGAATAAAATCACAAACTTCGGGTCTAAAATTAAGTTTTAAAAATTTTAGCAATCGAAAATCTCAAGGGCCCACACCAAATAATGATATCTACTCATCCTGAAACATTGCAGCTTGCTTCAGGATTAGTGTCCTTAGAATGAACAGGTGTCATTTATCATTGTTTTATTATTGCATAGTCAATATTTTAAAAATTTCAAGGCCTACTTTAAATTTTTATTATTACATATTAGTAAAAATATTCAAATGCCAATATTTTAAAACTATTGAAGTTAGAGCCAACAATGTGTGGTATTTTTAAAGGAAATTTATTTGCTATTTAATAATTAAAATATATACTTGGTGTTTCATTAAATATAGTATTGAATTCGTATCAACGCCGTGCATTAATAGGGTGCTTACCGCACGCAAATGAGTGCGGTAAAATACACTTTATGACACGCTTGTTAGTCCGGGGCCATAGCGTCTTTCGTAGGCTTTTCGATGAAGATTTTACAACACCTATTTTAATCGATTACTGCTGATCCCACCGACAATGCCTGACCAGTTAACAGACCCAAAATAATCTCATTTAAAATGTAAGGTTAGGGTGTCAAAATATTTTTTCAATTATGAACGGTTTAAGGTAGAGTAATTAAACTTGGCACGCATATCGGCCTTTACGTGCTTATTTTTAGACTTATTCTTTATATATTTTGCCCCTAGGCCGCAAAATGTGTTTTTAGATTATGCCTTATACCTTCTAAACTAGGTATTGCACTTGCAGAAGTATATCTTATCAAGTTGGTAGCTCCTACAATGACCCACAGGTCTGCTATAGAAAAAAAATTGAAGCTGTTAACGAGGCCCACTAGGTAGCGGCAAATTTTTTTATAATTTACAATAAGGAAGGCTTAATTGACTTATACCAGAGAACATATAACATCTAAAGAACCTCCGCCAAATCGCTCAATCGCGAGCCCAGTTAAACTTTGCCAGAAGAAGAGGGCTCTGCGATCGTTACTTTGCGAGTTACAGTGGCGGAGGCATGCAAGGCTCCTGTTCAGATACACTATTAAGGTGACCATGTTTGAAACGTTTTTATTAACTTCACAGAGCCTGGCGATGTCTGTCATCAAATCTAGCGATTTATTTTTGACACACTTCCCGTGAACCGATTTTAATGAAATTTAGCAAAGTAGTGTAGGTTCGATGACGATACAATACTATGAAAACAGATGGGTGGTAGAAAGTGGTTAAGGGGTGTAAAAGGGATAAATCCATAACTTTGAAACCAAATCAGATATGACCATGCGGTTTTCAGATTTACGATTTGGTGTAATGAAAATACATCTTTATTTAAAAATATCGGAAATACGGGGGTAGGTGAGGGGTGTAAGGGAGGGCAATTCAGAACTTTGAAACCAAAACAGATACAAACATGCGGTTTTCAGATGTATGATTTGATCGGGTGACAATACAATTTTATGAACAAAAATCGGAAATAGGGGGTGGTAAGGGGTAAGAGCTGTAAAGGGGGTAAATTTAGAACTTTGTAAAAATACAAATAGAAACATGCCGTTTTCAGATTTATGATTGGTTCTGCTGACAATATAATTTTATGATAAAAAACGGCGGTAGGGGGACGTCAGGGCTGTAAAGGGGGTAAATTCATAACTAGTAATCAAAATTTTCAGATTTATGATTTGATCTAGTGACAATCCAATTTTATGAAAAAAAAACGGAATTAAGGGGTTGGTGAGAAGTGCAAAAGAGGTAAATTCTGACCTTTGATATTTAAATAAATACGAACATGCGATTTTCAGATTTATGTTTTGTTCTGCTGACAATACTATTTTATGAAAAAAACGGAGGTATCGCATGATAAACTAAGGATTGAGGAATGGGATTGTATAAAATTGTCAGAAAAGAAACCCTGTAATCATGAGGCACTACTAGAAATGGAAAGGCTGTGAAAGCCATAATTATACATCTTGCATACTTCTGTTTTTTTCATTAAAAATTTTTTTAAAAATAATATAAATCTATATTTTTAGTTAAACGATTTTTTTCGAAAATTGTACTAAAAAGTAAAAAATACCTTAGAAGATTTCTGTTGGCACATTATATATTTTTAAGTTCAATACAAAGTCGGGGTAAATTATTAAAGATATTGACACCCATCAATTCTACGTTCGGGATAAAAATGTGGCGCGTATACATCTCAATTTGATCTTTAATAATCGCGCCACGATTTTAAAAATATCTAATGTACCAGTAACGCTATTGGTACATCTAGACAGTAGTAATCTAGCAAATTACTTTTATTTTTTTTGTGAAATTTTATAATAAAATCGTTTAACTAAAAAAATATATATATATTTATTTTATTGCAAAAAATCATGGCATTTTACTGAATCTCACCACATTAATTTTAGACCGAACAAAATAAAGTTTTTTAGTCGGAGGAGGTTTTTAGAGGAAAGATAAAATAAAAACTGTCATGCAGTACATATTAATTACTACACTAAACCTACGTCCTTAAACTCTAACATACCTACTTATATAGCGTGCGTCTCACATAAAAGTAACTACAGGGGGTCTTGTTAACTAGGAGGAAATTAGCGTCATTCCAAGGCCAGTGAAATGCTCTGTTTTTCTTATTAATTATTGATTTAAAAATTTCCAACTGCGGTGGCAAAAATATTCAAAACTAACCAAAATGTTAACAATTGATACTATTTTTACCGAAGATTTTAAATTTTTTTATAATTTTCGCTTGCGGCATCAAGTTTCTCAGTTTTTACCAAAATGTTTTTTCGCGGCGCCATGTGTTATAAAATTTTCGCTACACCATTTCTTTGCAATTTTTTTTCTATAAGGGCGAAACAATTAACTCTCAACACTTAATAGATCCATCAGATGTTGGACCCTCGTTAGACTAAGCTTTCGAGCTACCCACGAACAAATACGAGAGAAACGAGACCATTTTTACCCCTGTAGCTACGAAAACTTGTTGGGTGTATATAAGTTGAACGTATATTGCTAAGCTTCTTTATTTTTCGCATTATTCTTTTGCAAAATGGCCCGGCTGGTTATCCTGTCCGAGGGCTTCATCGGTGCTAACTTTTTTACTTTAAAAGGCATTGAAACATCCAATATATGCCCAGGCGATGCCCTCGAAGTCCACTAACTTTGGTGAATAACATTTTTGACAACCCAAAAAAAGCTCCGGTCATTTTAAAGAATTTTTGACGACCTACCCAGCAATGGATCGGAAAAGCCCAGGCAACTCCCGCAAGGCCCGGGAAATGCCCAGACAAGGCCCCCGCAATGCCCCGGAAGTGCCCCTATATGTACGCCAAATTATAAGACGACGTTGCGTCGCGTCTTCGACAAGATAGACGCTATACTGGGCTGACAACAAAGTAGCCCGAATGGTCACCCTAACTTTCTCAAGCCAATAAAATTATATGAAGAGCGGGCGTGTGCCGCCAAACAATGCATGTCTAGCGAGTTGACACGGGATCATTGCGTGAACAGTTTACTCAAGAGAAAGGGTAATAAAATAGAAATACAGTGGTGGCCAAAATAATAAGAATGCCCTAAAACTGAATAAAGATCTGATCCTGCTCTAACTATAAAAAAAAGTAGAGGTATATTTAAACATTCAATCTATTTCTCATTTCACAAGCTAGGGCAATTTTTCGCACCAAGTGTTGTAGTGCCTTTCTGCCACGTTAAAAAAAAAAGATAGTGTAGTTTTAGGCGACCAGAACTATTCGAAAGAGGGGTAAAATATTTCTATATGTGTTTTTTTTCATGGGGTTAGTTGGATAACTCTATAAAGCATTGGAAATTGTCACAGAAATATTAGCTTCTACTTTTGTCTTAAGATAATTCAGTCGTAAAAAAAGGTGAGCCTTATATCCCTCATCTACCTTACTTCACTGTAATATTCTATTAATTTTTTAAGATTTAACTCAAAAAACTATCAAAGTTAACAAAGTACATAACTTAAAATGTATACCTAGCTTATTTGATTAAAAGTTAAATATTACTTACTTACATTTTCATAAACCCTGTTTTCCTATTTATTAGTTAAAAAAATAACGTTGTTCATTTGAAATTAATTTAGAAAAAAAAAACTTTTTGAAAACAAGCTTTTATAAAATGGACTAAAAAGCATAAAATAATATTTTGAGTGTTCTGATATCATAATAATAAAAGCGATGTTTTTTTTTCTTAATTTATTTTTGTCTAAGTCTATGCATTTCAGCTTGCGCATCGATATTGTCTTCGATGAGAAGGCCGTCCAACAAAGGCGACATATGCTAAAACTGTCGTTATTATTATGATCATTATACGCAAGGATTAATTAATTTTGGTCGAGATCGAACAAACTAAAGCCTTACCTCTTCTACGCCCCCCCCCCTTTTTAGTGAGAGAGCATGTGAATTTTGAAATCAATCAGATACCTACGTGGAAGTCAGTTGAAAGTAATCAGAAAAAATCGTCATTAAATCGTCCATTTTGAATCCGCCACATTGAATTTTTGTAATCAGATCAAAAATTCGTAATCCTCATTCCCAAAAACCCCCAGATACCAATTTTGGTGGAAATCCGACAAACTAAAATTTTACCCCCTCTCCGTCCTCCACGTTAGGGGGGAGGTAGAGTCCCTGTATGTTGACTTATATCCAAATATGTCAACGTACAGGGATACGTGGAAGTCAGTTGAAAGTAATCAGAAAAACTTGACATTAAATCGTCCATTTTGAATCCGCCATATTGAATTTTTGTAATCTGATTAAAAATTCGTTATCCTCATCCTCAAAAACCCCCAGATACCAATTTTGGTGGAAATCCAACAAACTAAAATTTTACCCCCTCTCCGCCCACCAGGTTAGGGGTGAGGTAGGCAGTCAGTTATACCACATTATTGAATTGTCATCGGAACTATAACGGTATGCGAAATTTGAAGTCAATCGGATACGTGGAAGTCAGTTGAAAGTAATGAGAAAAACTTGACATTAAATCGTCTAATTTGAATCCGCCATATTGAATTTTTATAATCTGATCAAAAATTCGTAATTCTCATACTCAAAAACCCCCAGATACCAATTTTGGTTGAAATCGGACAAACTAAAGTTTTACCCCCTCTCCACCCCCCACGTTAGGGGGTAGGTAGTACCGGATGAAACCATATTATTGTATTGTCATCGGAACTAAGACGCTATTCGAAATTTGAAGTTAATCCGATGTTTGGAAGTTCTTCAAAAATGAGTTGCAAGATTTGATTACATACATACCCACATACATACATACATACATACATACAGGTGAAGTTAAATAAAAGCTTGTAAAAAGGCGTACACGCCAAATTCTAAAATACCTTCGAATAAAAAAAACCTTTAAAAATTTTTATATACCAGGTGGGCCAAAAAAACCGGAAATTTTTTTTCATTATAACTTTTGAACTGTAGAATTGATTTTAATGGAACAAACTGCACTTCGCAGCGAATTAATCAGACTTGATTAAATATATTTTTTTGCCGCCATCTCAAAATCCAAGATGGCAGACCAAATTAAAATGTAACCTTCAAAGATGCTCGTTTATTCTTTTGTTGCAAACATATTTTAATTATTTTTTTAAATTAGTAAGAAAACTACATTCTTGCCACGCACAACAAGGTACGAATCAGCAAAATCAGTTCAGTGGTTTATAAAAAAAAATTTTGTTTCAACCATTGTTTTGCATATTATACGATTGCCTTGCCAATCAAGTCTGTATTTATTTCCTTATAAATTCATTCATTACTACTAAACCGATTTTAATGAAATAAAAAACATCCTAATGATTTTTTATTTCACTAAGATCGGTTCAGTAATAATGAGTTTATAAGGAAATGAATGCAGCAGGATTAGCAATGCAATCGTATAATCTGTTAAACAATGACTGAAATAAAAATAGATTTTTTGAGAACCATCAAACCGATTTTACCAGATTGTACTACTTTGTGCGAGCCAAAAGTAGTGCTTTTCCATAGATTAAAAAAAAACTAAAACATTGTCAGAAAACAAGAATTAACACGCCATCTTAAGGAATCAAGTATGATTCTGTCCGCCATCTTAAATTTTAGAATGGCTGTAAATTTTGATCATATAGTCTTTAAAAGGCAATCAATTTTGACCAGGATGTTATTTATTTCATTAAAATCGGTTTAGTATTAATGAATTTATAAGGAAATAAATGCAGACATGATTGGCAATCGTATAATATTCAAAACAATGGTTGAAACAAAAATATATTTTGTTTGTCCCAAAAAAATCCGGTTTTTTTTGGCCCACCCAGTAGTTTAAAAAAACAAGTTCAAGACCTAGAATGTTTGTTGCAAATATCGCTCCTATCGTCTGTTTCATAAGGGCGTAAAACGTTTTTAGCTCCTTTAAAATTTAGGAAATAGCCTTAACGCCTTTCTGTCTGTCTGTTTAAACCGTGGATATAAATTTTTTAGTAAATTTTTGTCTCCCAGCAAATATTAACATAACCATATAAAATATGCGACATTTCTCAAATTTTCATAAAAATCCAAAAAATGGTTATAAAACTATGACCTTTTAAAAATTTAAATTTTACTTTTTGTGTTAATTTGCAATTGCCTCCACTCTGGGTTTATTTTCACGGATCACCCAAATATTATAAAACAGAAAATTAAATCGACCTGGGTAGGTACGTATTTATTAATCAGTCAAAATCAAATACCTACTTCAAATATTACGCGTTTCGCTTGACCTTCGACCGGCCGCATTCGCGTTGACGACAGCCGACGTTAACACCCGATGACACCCGATTCAATTTTTGTTTTGCACGCGCGCCTATGGTTTTTCGTGCAAGACTCGATCGGCGCGGCTTACCTACTTCTTTATAAATTAAATTCGAAGAAGATATGTACGATATTCACGTTATAACAAGGGCTCGAGATTTTCTACATGCGTTGTCCTTCTTGTCCAGTTATTTCTTCGATGCTTATACCCTGCCACATGTCAGAAAATGTGCACCAAACGGTTGCGGTTGACCAGTTCTTAATTTTATATACTTTATATTTTGCCCCCGGCTCCTAGATGCTGTAAGGAGCGAACATCATATTTTGACCCCACTGGAAAATCAAAAAATCACTCTTTCAAGATATTTTATTGGCCCCTAGCTTTAAATTTTTTTAGACATTAAACTGAGGGGAGTAGTATATAATACTCTAATTTATTGATCTAATGTGATCTACTTGTGCAGGTGCAGTAGTTTGAACGGTAAGTGAGATAGATAAAGACAAATTTTACCCCCTGACACCCCTAGAGGTCAGGCAGTGTTGGTAAGATCAACCTTTAACAAAATGCCCAGGGAGGCCAAATTTTTACGCTACGGCCCCGGAATACGTACTTAAATGAATTAAAAATGAAAATGATTTTAGAATTTATTGTCTACGGTTTCATAGAATGGCTGCCAACTAATAAGTATAGGCGCGTTAATGTAATTTGTTAATATTGTACACATATTATTTTTATTGCAAACTATAATTCCATATGCTTATTAGCTTCTATGTAATTATACTAGTATTACCAATCCATCTTATTTTGCTTGCTCATCCTTGTCAAGTTTTTCATTAATTTTTCATGCATCTACACCTATAATTTTTCTAATTACTTGATTATTTGATTGGTTCGATTTGATTACTTCGCAATGCCTCGCGAATATGTTATATTATCGTTTTTAGATGCAAGTTTTACTTTACTCGCCGCTGAACATTATTCGGCGAATGGATTCTCCTGGATCTTTATTTCAGGGTTTGTAATTGTAATGTGACTTATTATTGATTTGACTTTTATTATTTATGGTTTTGGGTTTGGAGGTAATTTTTAAATTTATATTAAAATTTTTTTGTTAATTTTTGAGGGTCGCGAATTTTTCATCAAAAACATTTTTATCGAATCAAGTTTTTTGAAGACATATTTATCGAAAACTTTTTTATCTAATTACATTTCTATGGAATGGACCAGGAACCGAGGATAGTTAATTGTTGACCCTGTTCGGTTAGTATCCTAACCTGAAAAAAACTATCCTAATATGGTCAGCCAAGTTTTTTTAATATGCCAACCTAACCGGGTCAGGTTAGGATGCAAACCTAACCGGGTCAAGAATCAACTATCGTCGGTCCCTGGTCAACTTCGGCTGGAGAGGAAAAGTTGACTTGGTTGTGTTTCCAATATTTTGTAGTTTCAATATTGGCCAGGTCCTTTTTTGCTACTGCAGCAATATACCTTAAAATAGAATATTCGATAAAGTGGCTTTCGATAAAAATTTTATTCGATAAAAGAGTTTTCGATAAAATTGTTTTGGATCAAAATGGCGTTCGATAAAAATATTTTGGATCAAAATGTCATTCGTAGAAAAAGTTTTCGATAAAAAAGTTTTCGATAAAAATGTCATTCGATAAAAACGTTTTCGAAAATAATGTCTTCGATAAACTGGATTCCATAAAGGTGATTTCGATAACCTAATTTTTGCATAGGATGACCGATATCTTCTTTTTTATTTTGATTTGCTGTTTTAGTTTTTAAATTAGATAAAAAGTGCTTTTAAAATAGTAAATCAAATATTTTCATAAAAATTAAGTGTATTATAAAAATTAAATATTGAGTGTGATAGGTTATAATTTTTCGCGGATTTTAAAAATCGAATAAAAAGAGGATTATACTGTAAAAATTTATGTTAGTTCCTTATTTTAAAATTTGACAGATAAAATTTAGTTTGATATATAAATTCTTTATAAGAACTGAAAAATGGCAATTCAAACCAAAATCAAATTTTCATAAATAAAATTGCAATCTTTTAAAAACCAACCCGCAGCAAGAAAAGAGCTTGAAGGTGTTCGCTGTCCCAACCGCGCCACCAGAACCGCGTACCTACATATCGCGTGCTATTATACTGCGCATGCAAACATCGCCCACTGCTTTTGGACATAATTGCGCATAATACATATCGCGCAGTTAAATACCGCGCCTTCTATTAACGCGCCAACCAAAACAGCGTCTAATTTCAAACCGTGCAAATCAAATTCTTGGATGAGAGCCCTTAGTCGAACCATATACTTAGGTTGTCTTGAGTTTGATTGAATATAGATCTTCACGGTTAGGATACTTGACCGATCCAATAACAACGGTTAGGTTTCACAGTGTCTAGGACCCCGAGAAAGAGGTCAGGGGAGTATCTTTTTTAAAAAAATATGCCGGGTTAGCGATATTTGTCTGCGCAGTTTAAAACGATGCAGTCAATATTTGCGCGGTGAATGTTTTGCGCGATGTTTGTATCTTTATCTTTATTTATCATTTGGGTGAGCGTTATTGAGAGAGAATTCATACTATATACATTATAACATATTACAAAATTTTTATTTTCTTTATTTTTAAAATTAATTTAAATTTTGGTGAGATCAAACTCACTGAACATTATTTATATTCGTTAGCGCAACTAAAGTATTAAAAAACAAATTTAAACCGGTCAAGACTAAGTACTTGAACCCTGTTCTAAGTGCTAAATCTAAAAATCTTAGTAAATACATACATTAAAATTTCCTTTACAAGCAGTCCAGTCAAAACAATCCGATGAAGATGATTGCGTAATTGACGGGCAAATTGCAGTATTCTTTCTAATTCGATATTTTTTTGGGCACATGCAACATAATTATTGATTATTATTCAGTCAGCAAAATTTAGTAATTATAATTATAAGTAGTGTCTATAAAAATGTTCCTAGCTATCAGTAATTATGTACATGGTTTTAGATTTTATTAACCACACTTAATAAACTGTTTTTATGTATTTTTGGGGTCAAAAGCAAAAACATTATTTATTCAACAAAATGTTAGGTTATGTCAACACACCCACATAGTATAGCCTCCCACCACTACTCCCTGGCAGGACTTTGTTTTAGGTTTCTTCTTTTCAATCACTCATACGCAGTGGCGGCGCGTGATAAAATGCTTTGGGGTGCACACCAACAAAAAAATAAAAATTGCGGCGCAGGCGAAAATCTTTTTTGAGTGCCACGCTAACTTTTTGGGCCTTCGAGTGGGCCGTCATATCATATAATTTAGAACAAATAATTAAAAAATGATATATTTAGTTAGATATTAGTTACCTTCCTATTATTATTGTTTTTATAAAAAAATTATAAATTATCACACCTAGTTTATTTTCTCTTCTAATGGCAAAGATGAAAATTTAATTGTCTTTAAATATTGCACGCTAATGCTATCAGAATTAGAAACTTCCGCCATTGTCGTAAATACCAAATCGTCGAAATCAAAACGCCCGCGCCCGACCGATAATGCCAAGTTGTCTGAGCGCTAGTGGTGTGCAAATACTATCTACTCGATACCTTAATAATATCTGATACATGGACGGATTCGAAGTAATCGAATCCATCGACGCCAAATACCCGTTACTCGAATCCCGAATGGGACCGAAGCCGAAGTGTTACTAGCGAGTTTGGAGTACTTGTAATCATTTGGACCGATATTTATTTACTTAAATATTTGATTATTTGATTCAATATCTGTTGATGTGTTATGTCTAGCGGGGCGGATTATCTGGCGCAGTATTGTCAGGCTCAGAAATGTATTTTCCCTAAAATGTATTTGAAAAGTTGCCAGATTTTAAACAAAATTCCCCAGATTATTATATCTACATTTTCTTAATAAAAAAAAATTGTGCATGCTTAAGACCACACGGTAGAAGTGTAAACTTCAAGAAGGCGAAATTAATAATACTGGCCCATAACATATTCTGCAAAGCGGACCGAACCGAACTCTTCTGTGTACTGGCCTTCATCTGCATCATCATATCGCTCGCTGAATGTTTCTCACAGTTAGTCAACTTGAGCCGATTTCACCCGAATGAGCGTTACATAGCCGATTCTGACGGCTCTGTTGAATTCACTACCCACAAAAACTGCTAAACGCGCCTAAAGAAGTTTACACTACAAAAACTACAAACATGTAAAACGTCAATATTTTTATTTTTTGCACACTTTGTACTTAAAATTTCAACTCTACTCAGTATATATTGGATTTACCGATAATATAATGATCACTTAGTACCGAATACAAAATATCTCAATCAAAACGAATTTTATACTTCACACAAAGGTATGTGTGCCTAACTTGCGAGTGTCAGAAGGAGAGGGAAGAGTTGATTTTGGTTGTTTTCCTACTTACACAAGGTTGCATCTCTAGACGTACGTTTCTGTGTGTTCACGTCATCAGTAGAGAACAGCAAACCCAGGTCAGACAATTTTAACCAAAACCAACTCCTATATATGAAATATTCGCGGCGGTGCAATGCGAGTAAATTACAAGTTGTTGCGCCATCTAGCGGACTGGCTCGAGCACTCGAAAGTTTAAACACACTGGCATCGTCTTGTCTGAGACACCGAAGCGCCATCTATGACAAGTTTCGTCCATTAATGTGGTATTAAAACCACGTAATCACGTAGCAACTAAAAGGCCGTACTGCCCGAAGCATATGCAAAGAAGAAAAATGGAAAACGTGCTGTGTGTGGATCGATAAAAATCAAAACGAATTTTATACTTCACACAAAGGTATGTGTGCCTAACTTGCGAGTGTCAGAAGGAGAGGAAAGAGTTGATTTTGGTTGTTTTCCTACTTACACAAGGTTGCATCTCTAGACGTACGTTTCTGTGTGTTCACGTCATCAGTAGAGAACAGCAAACCCAGGTAAGCCAATTTTAACCAAAACCAACTCCTATATATGAAATACTCGCGGCGGTGCAATGCGAGTAAATTACAAGTTGTTGCGCCATCTAGAGATGCAACCTTGTGTAAGTAGGAAAACAACCAAAATCAACTCTTCCCTCTCCTTCTGACACTCGCAAGTTAGGCACACATACCTTTGTGTGAAGTATAAAATTCGTTTTGATTTTTATCGATCCACACACAGCACGTTTTCCATCTTTCTTCTTTACAAAATATCTGATACTCGAATAGGAAGTATCAGTATCTAATCGATACTTGCAAAAGTAATCATTACACACACAACTACTAAGCGCACGAATTAAAAGTGCCCGTGATCTGCTCTAACATGCAATGCGAACCGATGATGCAGTGGCATCACGGGGGTGCGGGCGACATCAAGGCTGGTTTTTGTATACGCGCTGTGCCGAAGGAAGGTTCAGATTCTATGTACTGTGAAATTCTATTGGGACATGTCGTCCTCTCTTTCTATATTTCATAATTAGCATGCGACATAACATTTAGGGTGCATAGAATTTGGTTCCAGTAAATAAAAGCATGTTTGATGAAGAGTTTGAACACGAATACAAACACTCATACATACCAAGTATTAATTCCTAGATTATATTCCAGTCTTTAGAGAATCTCTTTTGGGGTAATTATGAATTAAATTAAGGAATTATCAAAGTTTAATATTTTTTTAAGTAAAATTTGGGAGTGCACGTGCACATGTGCACTAATGGAGAAACCGTCATTGCTCATACGTTTTTTTTATCAGGACAAAATAAAGTGGTAAATAATATTGAAGATTTTCCTATATAGTTGAACGATGCGTATTAGATCGCACTTTTTTGTAAAAAATAATAATTTTCAACCTGTAACTTAACCAAAAACGGCCCTGCCTCATAGGATTTAATTCAGATCAAAAATACTCTAGTAGTAACTCTAACTTATGTAGCAAACCAAAATTTCAAGAAAATTTTTAGTTCAATATTTGCACTGATTTATAAGCTATGTTGTCTTAAAAATGCCCACGACAATCAAAAACCCTAAAGTAGAGTACTACGGCAGGCTTAGCACAAATCGTCCCCTCTCTTTGCCTTTATAGCTTAAACGAGTTTGAAGACTTTTCCTAAAGAATTCTTCAAAATTTCTTGTCTATAATTAATGATTTTTTGGGTTATTTGTTCCAGTTTATGACATCCTACAAACTTTTAATTTCGAAGTAATTTTTTTAAGGAAAATAGTAGAAGGTTTAACATATGATTTGATGAAAATTTTGACCGTTCAGCTTGTCAATATGCCCTAAAATGTTACTTGGGACTTTCCCTTTCAAAAATATAGGGGTAAAGTTTACCCCTCGCAGGGGATGCATGCTACAATAATTTCAAGAATATCAGAAATAATCTTCATTATGTTTGTGTGTGAAACCCATTGTTAAAGGGTGGTGGTAGTACTTGTTGATAGCCTCTGTTAAATCACATAAGAAGGGATTAGGCACGTATCAGTAGATTAGGTGCGTTCGATACTTTTACTTAAACATTAGGAATACGTAGTCGTCCTTAAAATACTGAAATGTTTTCAAAATTAAAAAATGAATTTTGATTACAGTTTTATTAAAGTTTTTATGTGGCATAAAGTAGTGGGACGACTATACCCGAAAATATCCATGTGAGTTTAAAAAAAAAATCACTCTGTATATTCTAATCCTGTATAACTTATTCAGCCCTAGACCCCAAACCCCCGCATCTCGCCGCCGCGGTTTATTTGAATAATTGTCTAACCACGTTTTCTACATTTCCTTATAAATCATAAAATTTTATTCCTCACTTAAAAAAAATCTGAAACAAAACTCGTAAATCAAGCAAACTTGGTGTAGTCGAGTTTGTTTAAACAAGAGATAGCGCGGTTTCTGCTTTAACCGGCATTTATTGTGTATGTGTTTAAACAATATTCTGTATATTTAAATATTTGACGTCTGATAACATTCTTTCGTAAAAATACCAAACCTCCTATTTGCATTATGCGCCTTGCGAGACGACACAGTTAAACATGTAAGTATGTAAAGTTAGTTAAAAGTTATTAGACTAGCAAAAAATGGTCATAAAATATACACAAATAAAGTCTCTAGTTCAGGAGTGAATCCAGGGGGGATACTCTCTGCTCCCCCTTGACAGAAAACTTATAATCTTTAGTTCCAGTAAAAAATTGACATTAAAAAAAAACCTATCTATACATCTACACATATTATTATTATACTCATTATATATTAAGGAATAAAAGTCACACCTTATCCCGAGGCAAAAAGTTTGTAGCCTGAGCGTAGCGAGGTATATAATTGGTCAATAGCTAACAAGACATTAATTACGAATTTTAGGAGATATTTTTTGAACTTTTGGATTGTGCTGCCCTAAAATTAAATTATAATTATAAATATGTGGTTTTCAGCTACTTTACTAAAAACATAATGTCTGATAGACCTTTTTATTTTGAATTTTAAAGATAAAAAGTGACAGTCTTATCGCTAAAATATGGATTAAGGAGGGCTCTATTCTTATAATATATACCAAGGGATAAAAGTGACACTTTTTATCTCAAGGTAAAAAGTTTTTAGCACGAGCGTAGCGAACTCTTTTATAACGTGGTTTAAACGTTAATTTTACACTTTGAGACCGATCTTTTTTTTAACTTTCAGATTCATTGCATTGAAAGCTTCTGTCAAGTCGTTTTAAAAATGGCGAAAGTCAGTCAGAAGGAAAGTGTGCAAAATTTTATGTCGCTTCTGTAAAGTTTTTTGGGGAGGGGGTTAGGTGTTTTCATTTTTCAGGAGGACGATTAGTTATTGAGGAGAGGGCAAACTTGGTCTTTCCTTTTCTGTAGGGTCGACAACATAATATAATATTTTGTAAACATTTCCGTCGTACACAGTATTTTAGGAAATATTTTGAAGCTTATTCGATCACTTATACCTCGACTATCAGCTCAGGGTCACTTTTTTTTATTTTGGATCACTAAGTAATTCATTTTAAACATTCTTGACTACAAAAGAATACATCCATTGCACTGTGGGACTTTATTGCATCTTTTTGTGCTTCTGCCCCACTGTGCGGCGTCGTTACAATATAACTATAGGAGATGAGGTATTACTAACTTAACTATTGACTCCATCCATTATCCAAGTGGCTGCTCGCCTTATTACCATTAACCGATAAAAACCGTGAGCGTTCTCCGCCGCGGATTCTAAACACTTTTTCTATATTTTGCAATTAGCAGGCAACAACACATATCGAGAGAATGCGGGTCCAGCGTACAGTGTCAACTCGACATGCCGAGAGGTGAAGGCGTCCGCTGGTTGGCATGACGTCGCATGCTTTCGTAGGGCAAAGACTCAGGTGTTGAAGCTGCGTCCATTATTGAAATAGTGTCCAGTCAAAGTAAACGGCTAGGTTAGGTCGGCTGGGTTTATTGGTAATCTGTGTATCAGCGTATTGTTGACATTCGGTTTTTATTTTAATTATTTTCCATAATATTCCCAGTGTTACAGGAAAAACCTTCTTCGAGGTTCAACGATGACAAAAAAAACTTTTTGAACTCTAAAAAGCCGTGTCCTATTTTGAACGTAAATAAGTCAGCTAAGGTTAAACACAAAGTGTACATTCGAAATTTTAAAGAAGGATAGACGAATTACCTGAAATATAAGCAGTAAAATTTAAATTGCAACTTTATCATCGTGAACCTACTACCTACCTGATTTCGCAGTTTTTACTGAATTTGGGTTCTTTATAGAAATCTTGCGTCACCTGTTGCGAAAATCACGAACCGCCACTGGAATATATTGGACTAATTTTTACCGCAATACGCGCACGATAAAAACTTCGAAAAAATGGTACTGCTTGCTACAGTAGCCACTGCGTGGTTCTGCTCTTGCTCTACTTGTTGACTACCGGTCTTGAAGAGACGTACGCGAGGTGCCCCGCTGTGTCGCTACTGGTTAACGCTCGACATATAACGCTATTGGTGGGGCGAGCAGAATGAGATTTTATTGGTTCCGTTTTGGCTGAACCACGATGGGCCTTAGCTACTGGGTACTCGTTACATTGAGATATTAAGGCGCGGTCTAAAATGTTGACTTCTCCATAAAAAAAACCAAGCAGGAAGCGCCGTTGTTGCTTGTTTTGTTGCCATTACGTAATTAAAATAATTTTGAATGTCATATTTTCTATTAATTGGGTAAATCTGTGGCAAAAATTAGGGTTGCCCTATTTTAGTTACCCTGTAATAAAATTGCTATATTCCATTGATTGCAATGGCAAACTATATAAGCCGCCTTAGATCTACAAGAAGTATCTTTGGGGCACTCGTGGGGTATTCATACCCGTTAGATATATTTGTTTTTATGTCTCTATTTTTTTAAATCGCGGATTTTGTTCTTTTGCAATTTTTCATTTGTTGCAATTGTAAATTAACTAAGCAACTTTAAATCGACAAGAAGTATATTTGGGGCAACCGTAGGGTATTATTACCCGTAAGGTATTTTTTTGATGTTTTTTTTTAAGTCGCGAATTTTCCATCCATTGTTGCAATGGTAAATTATCTATGCCACTCTAAACCGCTTTGCTTTGGGGCAACCGTAGAGTATTACTACCTGTAAGGTATTTGTTTTGATGTATATTTTTTTAAAACGCGAATTTTATTATTTTGCTATTTTCCATTTGTTGCAATGGTAGACTATCTAAGGCACACTAGATCGACAAAAAGTATGTTTATGGCACCCGTAGAGTATTACTACCTAAGGTATTTGTTTTGATCTATATTTGTTTAAATCGCGAATATTGTTCTTTTGCTATTTTCCATTTGTTACAATATTAAATTATCTAAGCTACTTTAAATTGACATGAAGTATCTTTGTGGCACCCGTAGAATATTACTACCCAAAATTTCTTTGTTTTGATGTATATTTTTTTAAATCGCGAATTTTGTTCCTATGCTATTTTCCATTTGTTGCAACGGTAGATTATCTAAGCCACTCTAAATCGACAAAAAGTATCTTTGGGGCACCTGTAGGGAATGACTACCCGTAAGGTACTTGTTTTGATGTATATTTTTTTAAATTGCAAATTTTGTTCTTTTGGTATAATTAATGTATATAAATTGATTAAATTAATAATAAAATTAAAAAATTAAATATTACTGTAAAATTTAAAAAAACAGGAACATTATTATTTAAAACCAGTATCGTCTGGGATTGTTTCAAGAATTGAAGCTGCGTTGCCACGTTGAATCGCAAGACACATTTGTTGCTTAATGGGCAGTCATAGGGTATTATTACCCGTAAAGTATTTGTTTGGATAACATGGTATAATAAATGTACAGAAATTCATTAAATTAATAATAAAAACAAAGAAATAAATAAAATTGTAAAACTAAAAAAAAATAAACATTAACAATAAAAAATTTCCTCTAAACCAGTATCGTCTCGGATTGTTCCAGGAATTGAAGATGCATTGCCGCATTGAAACAAAAGATCCATTTGTTGCTTAATGAAGCAATTTGCATTTTAATTGTTTATTAATTTGGATAATTTGTTAATAAAAGGTTTAGCTTCTTCGCCCTAGTAGTAGTAGTAGTAGTACTACTAGGATAGGCTCTAGGCCTGGCGACTAGGAGCATGAAGCGCCCTTGTTGCCATCCCTCGGCCATTCCCCCTACAGCATCCTTCCTTCGCTAAGGAATCTGCCCGTCTTCTGTACAAAGGCCAGTCACCTTAGATTCAGAAGGTTCTCCGTCTCAAAGGCTTCCTCTTCGAATACATCTCTTCTTGCCTCCTTGCATGCTTCACATGATAAGAGAAAATGCGCCGAGGTTTCCTCCTCGGCCCAACATTGCTCGCACTTTTAGTCCTCCTTCACTCTCATCTTCGCCAAGTGTCCTTGTAGGACGCAGTGTCCAGTTAGGACTCCCATTATGGCTCCCACCTCTCTTCGTGTTCTACGGAGCAGCCAGTACCTACGGGAGTAGCTTTATCCTCCAATCCCCTTGCGTTCCACGTACACTTCTGTACCGGTCGAACTCTGGTCTCTTAGCCTTGATCCGTCTGTACAGCAGACCGTGGCAGGAATTCAACCATGTCTTCCTTCCATGCATCCCTTGGCGGTATGGTTACACGATATCTCCTTTTCTCCCTTAACCGGTTCTCAGCCTGATCTAGGTACGAAGAAATAATTTTGGTGCACCCCTAAAATATTAGTTTTCCTTTGTGTTAAATTTTCTCTATGGTGGATTCACAGAAGTGACGGATAAAGCAGTGAAAGGTTCTTACTAGTTTGGAAATGTTTTTCTAAACTTGGCTATTACTGCTGAAAATGACTCTTAGGCAAGTGCTAAATTGAACATAAAGAAGTTTGGCTGTAACAGACAAAGTTTAAAAAACTTTTTCAAACTAGTAAGAACCTTTAATTTTAAAATTTGTATTGTAGAACTTGGTTTTGCTTTTATCTCAATCCTTTTAACGGAATACCATTTTTGCGTACTTGGCTTTTTTTACATGAAATGTTTGTCTAATGAATTAATTTTCTGAGAGTTTTGTCTCTACTAATTTGACAATAATTTATTATATTTTTTAGAAATAAATTCAACTTTTTTATTTGAATTTTTTTTTCACTTTTAAACGGTTTTTTATAGCATTTTATTCCACCTTCATTTATTGCGGTCCATCGCGGCCCTCTTTCATCTTTTTTTGTGTTGGCTGACTCCTTTTTTTAATTTATTGTTCAACACTATTTTAATATTTAAATTTTAAATATGAAAACAGTAGGTATAACTTGATATTTTGTTATTTACGATTATGTTATGCCGACCTCTGTTTTTTTCTTCTTTTTTTGATTTCTGAATGAGTTTTATTTATGTTTATTAGAGCCATATCATTGGGTTCTTTTGTGACTAAAAAGATTTTGTTGGATTTTAAAAAGAAACTTGGTATTTATGTCAGTCTATATTGTAGTTTTATTTACCTACAACTTTATCGGCTTATTGTTATTTTGTTTATTGTGTAAATCAGAAGCTAGTTTATTTAAACACCATTTTTTTTTGTGATCTGTGGTATGAAGTTTTTAATACTTTAACGGGAATAAACATTTACCGGAGTATTTACTAAGCCTTAAAACCTAGGTAGGTATAGGTACACGGTAGACACCCTGTATATATGACACATTTATAAATTAAAATATGTCATACATGCAGGGTCTCTAGGTACAGGCACAGTGTACTTATAGTAATTTTTTTAATAATACCTAATGTACATAATTATTATAAATTTTACATAAAAATATAGGTTATTAAAAATGAAAAAAATAATTTTTTTATGATTTTATACACTTTATTGTTAGTAGGTCATGTTTTAAGCTTCCATTACATGGCATAAGGAATAGACCAAGTGTGTGTATTGTGAACCGTCGCATCCAGTTGTGGCAATTCTCGCTCCATGTAATGGGCTATTTACATGGAATACACTATCGGCTACATGAGAAATGTACGTTTTACCTTTCTGAGATAAATGCAGTTATTACCTTTCCATAAACTAGTAATGCTTTAACATTTTTATACAATATGAACGTTTTGCTGACTTTCTTTAAAATATAAGATATTGGTTTTTGATATACTTACATAGGTACATAACCTTGACTTAAATTTGCAAACCTGATTGAAATTGAGAATCATTTATGCACTTTCATAAAAAATACGGCTTATTATTGGACACGACAATCCTGTTGTTTCCATAGCTTTATTGGAAGAGGCTATAATTAAGTAAGACCATTTTAGTCTATTGCTAAGTTTACTTGTACATTTTTCACTCTTTAAATAAAGTTTTGATAAAAACCTGGCCCAGTAAAAATAAAAGTATCGAACTACCCTCCTACCCCTAAAAACTAAACTTGGAAAGAAATTAATGAGTAATATTTTAATGCGCGAGGTGTTTATAAATATTATTATATATTATTACAAAAACATTTAATGTAAAAGCTTGCGAAAATGGTATACCGTAAAAAGAAATAAGTCTAAAATAAAGCCAGTTCTCCAATACCAATTTAAAAATTAAAGGTTCTTACTAGTTTGGAAATGTTTTTTTTAAACGTTGCTATTACAGCCACACTTCTTTATGTTCAATTTAGCACTGTGCCTGTGTCGTAATAGCCAAGTTTGGAAAAATATTTCCAAACTAGTAAGAACCTTTCATTTTGAAATTTGTATTACAGAACTTGACGTTACGCTTATCCCAATTCTTTTTACGGTGTGCCACTTTCGCGTACTTGACTTCCTTTTACATAAAATGTTTTTGTTATGATTTCACTCCGTTTTTATTGATTTGGATAATATTTAGGTTTTAAAGTAGCAAAATATGCGAAATATTTATTGTTCAAAACTTTTGCAATGCCTTATTTAAAATTTTTGGTTTTTTAAATTTTTTTCTATAGTTTTATCATAGTTCCTATCGGCCTTCTAGCGTTTCTGAAAGTGGGCAATGTTACTTTTACATAATTTTACGTTTATGGGGGAGAGAGGTAAAATAAAATTTTGGTATTTTAAATTTTTTGCTATAGTTTTATCATAGTTCCTGTCAGTCCCCCAAAGCTCAGATCTCTACATAATCTTAATGTATAGGGGAGGAGGGTAAATTAGAATTTTGGGGTTTTTTGTTTTTTTTTTCCAAGGGTTTGGTCATAAGTTCATCAGTCTGCTAAATGTCAGCTTTTGTCTGGAAGTACATTAGAATTTTGATGATTTATACATGAGTGAGTGAGTGAGTGGCAATTTCGACGTTTTTTTAAATTTCGTAACTACATTACTAGTTTTTGGAAGTCCATGAAACTTGTAATGATTGTTAACTCTTTAAAGGTATACGACTGTGCAAAATTTGTGTTTTGTAGCTCATTCCGAAGTAGAGCTTTAGGTAGATAGGCCAAATATG